>DWJZ01004325.1:0-15520 GCA_018249125.1 Asbolis capucinus | reverse complement strand
ACCTTTATCTGTGAAGTGAATGAGTACGTGGGTTTGTCTGGGTAAGTATTACTAAATATAGTTTATTTATTTAATCATCATTGTTATATTTATAATGACAAAATGTCGGACATAATATTATTTTTTAGATAAGTAACCATAGAGTGTCCAAGATTTCTTTAATAGTTCAATATTATATTTTCAATTTAAAATGTTTTTAGGAGGCGATTAATTTGCTTCTAAATTTTTTTCTAAAATTAATTCTAATTTATGTGGTTTTTGTTTACTTTACGTAGCGTGATATTAAAGGGTCGTAAAAAAAAAGAAAAAGTATTTTTAAATATTTAATTTATTTACTAACGACAGTATTTCAATAAGTTATTTATTTTAAACTACATATTTTATGATTTGATAATACTATAGAAATAACTACATAACTAAGTAACCTATAGGCGGTACTACATACGCTAATGTTTTTATTTTACAAGAAAATGTTTACAATATTCACAATTCTTAATTCAAAAATATTTATAACAACAAAAAAACTAAGTTCTAAATTTAAATCTAAAGAACAATACTCAAATTACGATATTAAGTACAGATTACTTCTGTCAGGCAGTGGCCTAGTGTAGGCCAAGTGAGCGAAATACTCAAATTAGGCACGAGCCTAAACTCATTCTCTCTCTTTATCTCTCTCTCCTTATCTCGAAGAAAATTCAAAATCGTTCGACGTCCCGCGTCATACCGTAGGTCATAACGGTTATCGTATTTTTTGCACCCGGTGCGTGATTGGCGGGTAGCTGCACAGCTTGAGGAGACACCAGGACCTTTTCTGGACATGACTCCTGCTGCGGGTAGGATGACCTTCCCCTCCGGTCAACAACAGCGCCACCAGGACAACAATGAAAAAGTGTAGAATACGCATCTTGCACTCGAAACTCAAAATCCGTAATATCGTGTGTTCCCAAACTTTATCTTATATTAGTTGCACAAGGGTTTGTTTGTATACATGCGATATGTTTATTGTATGGCGTTTCAGCGTGTACTGAAGATCTTATTAAGATTCACTGTGTTATATAGAAGGCGGGGTTATCTCGCGCGTGTACTTGATAGCCCCCGAATAAAGATATAGGTTCGATGACTGATGCTCAATGTCACTCGATTCATTGTAGTAAAATTATCGAATAGGTAATGGTGGCAAGCGTAATTTTTACAAGCGATAATTTTTTCAACATCGACCATTTAACCTTGTTTATTTACTAAGCTATTTATACCTTAAGATATCAAAGATTTATAAAATTATTAGTTATTGAAATTGTGTAATTTACTTCTTAAGCTACATCATAACTCCGTTGTGGCAGGTCGGGGCAAGACTGCGAAATATCTTATCAGTACCGAATGCAACAAGTTATTGTATCACCTGATATTAATTTATTAACAACTTCTAATTATATATGTTTATTACAGTTTTACTCTGCTACTAATTAGATTGGAACCAATTATTAATTATTTAATGAATCAATTACTCAAGTAGAATCAAATGCGGAATGCATTCCTTTTTATAATTAACAGAATATTATAAGATACGATATATTTTTTATGTGACAAGTTGACAACCGAGCAGATGAGTTTTCTGATATGTTCGCCGCTTCCATTAACAGTGGACATTAACATACCAGACTGGGATGTCCCTAAAGCATTGCTTGTATAAAAGAAAGTAATAGACGGGCGGGGAATTATGTTAAGAAAATGATACGATAAGTACTTTATTACCCCACCTGTATTTCTGTATACTAAAATTATTTGAAGTTCAGTGGAGCGTTAAACATTTTTTATGAGTGCCTAAAATAATGTTTTTGCTTTTAATTTGTGCTAATATTATATGTAATTTGTACTTAGTAGTCTTATGGGTTTACGTTAGCATAATTATATTGGAACAGTTCATTTACATATTTAAACGCTTTGTATTTGTGTAGCTTTATCAGATCATTCAGAGAATTAATTCTTCTGCATTTTGGGAACAATATTGGCGCATTTGAGAACAAATTTGTCAAAATATGCAATCCATAAGTAAATATTAATAACAATACAAAAAAATTGCTACTTTGCATTTATATTTATTTCAGGAAGAATTTAAAATATACAATAAGATTATATTTCAAGATAAAAATCAACATTTCATTATAAATATTTTAAATACCCACCACACCACGGAAATATTGATTATTCTGTACTTAGATAAATTAATGGAAAATTAAACAAAACCGAATTTTATTTCCTACCGTGCTGTCCGGTTTAAACCAGAAATTACTGGTTACATGAGCAACGGTCATTCTTATCACTGGTGAACCAGTTTTAACAAACTTTCAGCTTCAAGTAATGTGATAATTGGGATACCGTATGTATCACTTACACAATCTGGGCTTATATAAAAATCATATATTTAGCATAAATTATCATAAAATATAAATTAAGAGCGTTCATCCGATAAAACGGATACTTGGTGCAAATTCGAACTGGTTTTTTTTTCATACAATCTCATCAATTTTGAATGGATTTTTTTAGATAAACTCGTCAGTTTTGTATGAAAAATGTTTTATACTAAAAACTATATACTATCTCTATACTTACAGTTCGCCCACGTGGTGACAATGTTGAAAAAAAGTAGCCTATGTCACTCTAAATCCTCAATCTATCTCTTTATAAAAACACGTCAATCCGACCTTTTCGACGAGAAAGACACACACACTTTCACATTCATAATATTAGTGTGGATTAACGTCAAAGTATTGAATAAAATACAGTTCCTGTAGTTGAGATATTGTAGTTTAAACTTAGAATAATTCCGTAAAAGACCAACTTTACTCTTCACTCTTCTTTTCTTCATCCCGATTACTTTTGTCTAGAATCGACTGTCAAATGTTTTGTATTTTGGTTGCTGTGTTGGGTAGTAATTCTTCTTCAAACTCATTTTTTTTTTATGTGGATACTAAAAGTACCGTTATAATCGTCACCAACAACCGATTGGGTAGAAAGGTCCTCGAATGAAGGCCACACCTCGGAAAGAGGGCCGCCCTCCAACAAGGTGGACAAATGAACTAAAGAAGACAGCAGGTATCCGCTGGACGCAGAAGGCTGACGACCAGTCACAGTTGAATAAATCGAGGGAAGCCTATGTCCAACAGTGGGCGTTAAAAGTATGATGGATGGATGATATGATGACCCGTCACCATTCCTTTATTTTACCATCGTTTCAGAAAGCTGCTATATTGAGGGGAAATAACTGCAGCAGTGATATACTAGTGTTTTGAACGTTGTCTCTCGAACGGACGTCCTGGGTTCAAATGCGCGCACCTCTGATTTTCAATAATACTTTCGTATCACAAGTTGATTATCACTTGCTACAGTGAAAGAAAACATCGTAAAGAAACCTGCTCTTCTGAGAATTCCTCATAAATCCTCGAGGGTGTGAGAAATTTACCAATCCGCACGTCCAGCGGAACAGAACAGAACGGAGACCCGAGCCCAGTAGTGAATAGTAAAGTTCGTGAGTAAATTAAATTTATAATTATATTATTGTTACCGTCCGATTACGAAAGGATGGCCACGCTTGGAGGGGCACGACCCACGTCGCCTATCACACCTCGTAAATTCAGTGAATTGGGTCAATGATATTTGAGAACCTTGATACTTGTACGTGTATAAATAGCTAGAGACAGACCCCCGTTTACTTTATCTAACTAGGTTAAACTACGGTGCGATAGTTGAACCATTCGCCGTATAGTTCCAATAAACATTTATTTTTAATAATCCAATATTTAAATCATGTTTTAAGGTTTTAATTTTGGAGAGTGTGCGCAGGAATTACATTACTTCATTCCTCTTTTACTATCGAACGACACGACGCACTGCGGGTTATTCTTACACCGTGGATATCCCTCCGGTATGAACGACACGTTTCGCCTCGTCACTGTGGGATCACTCCTCCACAATGTGGGGGAAATAGGTCATAGTCGACCATAGATAAATATGGAGTCCTAGACTTCATACAGCTTCGAGAACTTTATGGGGAAAGGTGTATATTTTTCATCACGATATATTCTTTCACCGAAATAAGTGTTCATTTATTTATAATACACACAAAATTAAAAATTACATGTGTATTGCACACGAATACTTTACAAAATTATATTTGCGTCTAATGCTACAGCATTCACATCAAGAATTTCCCGTCTAAACGGTCAGGCTATTCTGACCTGGCCTTTCGAAAGTCTAACCATAATATCACATGTCTTAGATTAAGCAGGAGCAAGTTCAACGACCGTAGAATATTTATTATCACCAAAACTAATCCCGAATTCGTACATACATATATTGACCAAGCGACTTTATGAATCATAGTCGATTGTGACTAGAATTCGGCGATAAATATTTCTAAAATATTTACAATGAATATCACATTAATAGTAATATATTTAAAATATTATCAATATAATTTTATCTACCTACTCAAATATAACGTCATATAAGCACAAATCTTGCAACATTTGCTTACTACAAGCGGGATTATTGTCAAAGACTAATTTATTGTATATAAAATACTGAATACATTAATAGCAAAAATATTGAATACATTAATGGCATCTGACAGAAATAAATTAATAAAATTTAATATATTTGAAATATTATTATTATTTTTTATGTTTTCAAGGGGGAAACGTTTAAAATGTGACCTGCACTTTGGGAGAAGTACCGGGGTATATGGGATTTTTACCCACTAAAACCTCCGTTGGCCCGCCTCAGCGCTTTGTAGAGAACTCCGGGATCTCTCAAGGAACACAATATATTATTGCATCATATACTTATTATTTAAATTCTAAGATCCGGTTCATGTCTTATATTCATATTGAGGTTAATGATTGTTGTGGAATTTAAAATAAAGCTTTAATTAATTATGTACCTACAATGTCAAACGGCACTTAAGCGGCGTGAAGAGGCGGTCGTCGGCCCAAGCAAGATAGCAACACCTCAAAACGAAAGCACGGAAACGACGGAGAACAGGGGCAAACGAGAATCAGAATTAGTACCCTATAGGGGTCTAACAGAATCACCTAGTAACCAAGAAAGCATGCATAAACAAGCAGTATTTTTTTAAGCATTTATGAGGTCGGGTAAAAACATAAATCTGTAGGACGGTGTAAATTGGAAATTTGAGGATATAATTCAATTACTCCAGTCAAGATGGACCGCCATTGATTCCCTTCACCAGGAAATAGACAGGATCCTGGATGAAGAGGGCGAACAGTACGAGAGGTCATTCACTCGTCACGAGGTATTTTAATGATCTCAAGGAAGCAGAACAGCAAGCTGTGGTCAGCATCACACCAGGAGCACATCATTACAAAGATATACCAATACTCACGGACAATCAACAATGGGTACTATTAAAAAAAATATTCATTGAAATGGTCTATTCAATTCACAAAAAATACAGTATTTAAAGTCCAAATAAGTTCGGTTTTATGGAGAAATTTTAAAAACCGAAGAGTGTATTTATTTATAAGATAATTATTTAATATTTTTAAAATAAATACACCCTCCATCTTTGGCCTCGCGTGATTTATGGACTGTCTATTATGATCGGAGCCGAAAACATGTACAAATTCCATGCAAATCAGGCTGTGAGAAGTGGATTTAATCGAAATGGAAAGCTCATTAAATGCAAATAATCAAGCAAGTTAAGATATTATTTCATCATACAAACGCTATCATACAAGAAATTTCATGCGAGTATTTCGTGATATAGGTTTATTTTTAATTTGTAATTTTAGATATCAAATATATGGCACCGCCCATTATCATAATACTTACTGTACATTAAAATTTAATTAATTTACTTAAAAAGTTATATTGACGTGTTATATATATATATATCTCGCAGCAAGAGGTACATAGTATCGAAAACAATAACGTAATCAATTCAAAATTCTGTTAAACATGAATAAAAATGAAATGAAAACTGTTTATTTCGTCTTACGAACCAAAAGGTCACTTAACGAAAGACAAAATTGTATAGTACAAAGTCCCTACTTGAGTTATAAATTTACTAATAATATATTTATATATATATGTAATTAAATGAATTCTTTGATAAAGCCTAAAGTCTCGATAGACAATACCTCTCTGTCGTCGGCTTTATAAATAATACAAACTTAAGACTATGTACGCTAGTGTAGGCCGGAAGGAAAAAAAAGCTGGCAGAAAAAAATGGAAATATCAACGAATAGTAATTATTCTAAATTTAAAGTATAAATGTAATTGAATAGCGCTGGCATAATATACAATCGGAGTTCTATATTTAAACTATTCCGCGCTCATTTAGTTAATTCTTTTTATTCTTTTGTTTTCTTACATTTAAGTATGCAATTTTTCATTAAGAATACGTATTTTTACGGTATTCTCAAACTTAGCTTTGTTTTTATCCTACAATATATGTACATACCTGCCCCGTTTAGTAAGAACGGAATAGAGATACTCCATGATTGCTAAAACAACGAACCGATAACGCATCCAACTGACTCCAGATAAACCTACAACATACCGTGTCAGGGTATGTGACAGAAGAAGAAAGGAAAAGAGGATGACTAAAGGACGGTGAGAGAAGACAGGAGTGAATACTGAAGAAGAGTGAAGGATAGACTTCTACTAAGTTAGCGTGCAATAGCACTATAATAGCAATATTAATAAATATTTAAAAAAATATTAAGTAGAACTAGTTAGATAAATCTTTTGGCGGCTGATTTAAGAAAGAAGGAAGTTGCCACAGGCTTCAGAAACCTACCTACCTCAAACTCACCTACCACCGCGAGACAAAGTCGTACCACCAAGAAAAATCAACATAATTTTATTTTTAACTCCCGACTGGACTTTCTAGATAAGAAGCGTCTGTGTAAACGGCTACGGCGTAGCATTTGCCGTAGCAGTTCCTAGGGACTACGAAAGTTGTGGAGAAAATTATTGAAGAATTTGACTATATTTTAAGCGTAAAATTAACAATTTATTTATTTTACTTCATAGGTTTTCGTAATTCGTATTTCATCTAATTATGTCCACAATATTGCGCCGTATTCATACGTAATTTTAAAACGTAACTTATAACAAAAAATCACACATTAGTCACGCTACAGATAAAAAATATCGCCACTGATAACAAAATTCATTTGCAATTTTTAGCGAATTTATCTAACGTGAAGGCAGAATGTAGGTGACGAAATCTCTGTTTATATTTCCCTATTTTGATCGTTTTTAGTGACTACGCCCATAGCTAACACGTGGTGATGCCAACTTTTTCACACGATCTACGAAGAACTCCGTTCAGTGGCTTGAATCTAGTAGCTGAGGAGGCCTGGAGCATGTTCACGGTCATTGTGGATTGGTGGATTGGTTAGTGGTTAAGCCAAATATCGGCCAAAGGCAAGAGCAAGACAAGGCGTAACGAGATACCAAAAGCAATAGACGACTTTACTTCACTTAACTTTGCACTCATCTTTGACTTTACTTGTACGGAAACGCTCATTTTATTGCTACTAGCGGTCATCCACCCGCTCGCCGACAGCGCCCGTCGTTTCACTTTGCCGATGACTTACGACACAAAGGTTCCTGCAAGTATTACGTAACGTAGTTTGTAACGTTTTAAAACTCATAAATTTGTCAAAACAGCGATATTTTACGCATTTCGACATTCTCTTTTGGCATATCGTAATTTCGGTATTTTACATAACAGAAATGTAAGTAAAACGTACATATTTGTTCAGAAAGGCACGTAGCGTAAAATTTCACATTAGGGGAGAGAAGTTCAAAATTTAACGCACCTCAGCCAGCGCGTGTTCACATACGTCACGCACCCAAAAATTCATGACTGACATGACAATTGTGTGATCGATTCGACTGATGTATCGATATTAGATTTTATATCATTGTAATTAGAATTAAAATTTTTATTTTACAGGAAGATTCTTTGGAGATTATTGCAAGAACACCAATTTATTTCTACATCATTTATACTGTGTATTTAGAAGGAGTTGAATGGCGCCAGCGTTTCAACTCGAGTATAATACGTCACTTAAAACTACGTTTGACATAATATAATGGAGACTTCAAGGTCCTATCCAAATCCATCCTAGACGCACCACTTACCATCAGATGAAATCGTAATCAACGATTAAATTATAGTAGGTATGTAAAAACCCATATATTTACTTAGCGTATGGAAAAATATCAGAGAACATTAGATTATGTTACTTAGTTCCAAATTTACTAAAACCTTCAGCAACCATCAAGTTTCAACCATGTTGCTTTCTCGAAGGTGCATATGATGCGAGGTTTACTTCGTGAAATAATTGGACACGATTTGTTGGTATGTTTGTATTGAAACGATAGTTACAATGGTAAGTGAGTGACAAAACTTTTACATTAATGAATTAGAAAAACTATTGAAGACAAAAAACATGATGTAATTGTTCTAATTAATCTGATTTGGGAATGTTGCCTCATGTCATACATGATGCAATATGTGTGATTAATAACAAATGGGCATAATAACATACTATTTATATTATAGATGTAAAAGTTTATTTGGATGGTTGGATGAATTAGTTTCTCTTTTACGTAAAAATTGAACTGAACGGGTCCAAATGAAATTTGGCATAGAAGTAAATGCGTAAATAAGTAAAATTGAACTGAACGGATCCAAATGAAATTTGACATAGAAGTAAATGCGTAAATAAGTAAAATTGAACTGAACGGATTCGAATGAAATTTGGCATAGAAGTAAATGCGTAAAAAAGTAAAATTTAACTGAATGTATTCGAATGAAATTTGGCATAGAAATAAATGCGTAAATTAGTAAAATTGAACTGAACGGATCCGAATGAAATATGGCATAGAAATAAATGCTTAACTATGCGTAATTATATGTTACTTACACTTTTTAGCAGTAGTTTCATCCCATTAATGGCCCAAAATTGAGCACAGGTCTTTCCTCCTACTGTCCTCTACAATAGTGGAGTCCTCCACCAGCATGCTCTACCACGCTATTCCAGTGCAGTTTTGTGGAGCAAGCTGCTTCATGGAGGGACTTTTTATACAATTAATAAATTCACTTGTAACAAGGTAAATACCTTAAAAACTTTTACAAGTTTGCCCCGATTATGTACACGTGGTATATGTGTCCAGACCCGAAAGCTATAAAATATTTTAATAATGTTTATAGTTATAATATTAATAGAAAAAAAAACTATTATTAGTTGACGATACTGAATAAGATGAATGTTTAAAAAAATCGTTTATTTCAACTTAATTTTAACGATTAAATATTGTAGTTTCCGAATTTTTGTTATCAATAAAAAGTTGCCATTGTCTAGGCCCCCAGTTCTTTTTTTATTTGAAATCAAACGACATAGGCCTTGTGTCATACAGCCAGTGTTATCTTTAGGTATCACCAGTCTGACCACAGAGTAATATCACTCAGATTCTGGCTGTATAGAGATACATCTTAGAAGTTATCATTCTATTTGTTAGCATAACAATAAAATTTATTTATTTATTTATTTTCCACGTATAGATTGTTTTTACCGCTGGTTTACATTATGGAAGTTTGCTGTACATTTGAATGTACAAACAAACAAGACAGAATAGTCATCCACACAAAAAATGCGCCACAGATTTCTATCTACACAAAAACAAAAGGTAGCTTCTATGTCCAAACATCTATAAAAACGCCCTAAAAACCTACTGTCTAAGGCTCAAGCTGACATCTGATAAATAAACCACTGTACAGAACGAAAGCTATGCAATGTTTAATACAAAATACTTAATATTATATAATGTTGACAAACATCATAAATTTCGCAACGAAGGCAAAGTAAGCATTTATACCCAACATAAAATTAATCATTAACCTCGACCTATAGGTTATGCGATTATGCACTATTCATTGTCATAACAATATATATCAGAAACAATAAATTATATGTAATATATTCATTAATAAATTGTTCATGGAAAATTAACACGTGTGCGTCATAAACAATTAATACGCTTATAGACATGTCACATTAAACAATTTTGATTCTTATTAAAGAAATGTATTAATTTTTCTGGCGGCTACAAATTCTTATAATAATAAGTAGTAATTATATATATATATATACATATATATATTAAAGCAACCACTTATATACCACCACCAAAAAATATATATATTTAATATTTTTTTTATAAATTTGTGTTTGACCACCTGATGTAAGTAGTGATGTAGTCTTAGATGATAAAGCGCACTAATTAATAATAATAATTAATAATTCGTCTTAGGAACTCTAATATCTCAAGTGAGCGAAACAAAACTCAAGCAATTAACAAAAATAAGAATCTCACTAATATTATAGATGCGAAAGTCAAAAAATAAGTAATTAATATAATAATATATTAGCGTTTTTTAAATTTCGACCTTCTTATCAAGGAAATAAAACCTGACCCGCAGACATAATCGCAGAAACAACCTAGTAACATCATAAAACGGTTAACAAAATTAAATTTGTCCTATGATGCCTAATGTCGTGATAGACAACTAGGGTCCGTCTGTGTTGTACTATGATAAAAAATAGCCTTATGACACTCCGAATTATCAACTATCTCTACATAAAAACACGTCAATTCGTCACTCCATTTCAACGTGAATGATGAACAAATATAGAAAAGCACACTTTCACATTTTTTATACTAGTACGGATATCAAAACTATCGTTGGCTTTGCGAAGAAACACACCAACTTATGCATTTATGCTCACCTGTAAATTATAGTTAGAAGAAAAAAAGGCAGAGTACACAAGCACTCAGTGTGTTAAAAAATATTAAAAACATTAAGATAGAGGGCACTGCTCGTTTGGCAAGCTACCCACCTTCAAGTGCTTCTGTTTTTTTTTTAAGCTAAGTCCCTGTTAAAGAATGTCAGTCCCTTTTTTCTTCTTTTTATTGTAATAACAGACTAACAAGCAAACGGGCCACTACACCAGACTAAGGTACTGCTATCGCGTTGCCTGCCAGGATGGAATATTAAGGGAAGAAAAAGAAACAAAGGAAACAGTACATTGTTAAAACAACTGAAATCAATATCAACAGGAACTAACCTCAGAAATAGAAGAAGAATGCAAGAAAAATGGAAAGGATAACGAGTGAAAGATGAGGAGAAAAAGAGAAGAACCAGCTCTCTATCTCAAGCCATCAACCGACCATCTTCTAGACCGATTCATCCCTGTTCTTCAACGGCTTCTGCTCTTCTTTGTTGGTGTACCCTGGAAATGTTCCAAGAAGCGGTTCGACCGCATGTCACGCTTGTGAATTGTATTATTTACTTTCAAATTCAATCATAACTTTTTGAGATTAGCATACACACAGGTGTACAACAGACAAAATACAATAAACATAAAAAACTCAGACAAAATACCCATCACATTACAGTCGTTAGTTATAGAGCACGTCATTGAATATGAATATATATGTCGGAGAAAACTGAAACTAGCGCCATCTAGTCTGTCAGTTGAAAAACTATGGGCAGGCCAGTGCTGCCATTATTGTCATTCGTAGCCGTGTCGTTTTTCGGTAACTCTTTTTCTGTCAGACTTAATCGTATAACCATACCGCGTGAATAATGGCGGACGTCAATGGAAGTTTAAATCAGTTTTCATCCACGACAATGGCGGACGACATTGGAAGTTCAATTCAGTTTTCGTCCACGACATAAATATCTTGGCAATTTAGTATCATTTCAAAGTGGAACTGAAAAAGAATTCAACAGAAGAGTAGCCAATACTGGAAAATATACTGGAGCATGAAAGAAATATTTAAAAGTAAGTTGCCATTTTCCTCAAAAACGAAAACCATGGAGACATGTGTCATATCATGCCTGACATACATATGCTTGGCAAACATGGACAACCACTAAACAACAGCTCAAAAAAATTGGAATAACACAAAGAAATCTGGAATGAAGCTATTTGGGGATAAAACTCAAAGATCAAGTTAAAAATTCAAAAATTATGCAACTTACTAAAGGTAGAGACGTTACTAAATACATATTACGCGCGAAATGGAAGTGGGCTGGTCACATACAAAGAACTAAACACGAAAGATGGACAAAAACTATCACCAACTGGATTCCCGTGAAAAATAGGAGGAAGACCTTACAAACGTTGGGACGATGACACTGTCAAATAGCTGGTAAAACTTGATCTAGAAAAGCAAGAGACAGAGACCAGTGGAGAGAAGCGGAAGAGGCTTTACCCCCTTAGGCGGTCCTTATAACTAAAATTACATCTACTAGTACTAATCGAAATAATTTATAATAATAATAATTGAATATAATAATGTACTTGTATTAAAAATAAATAATATATATAATATAATCATAATAATATGATAAATTAACTATTAAGGACTGTAAATTAAAAATAAGTAATATTGTAATGATATAAGGAATAATAAACCCTTATTAATTTATTTTACTCAATAAAAACCCTGTTAAGAGTTTCACCCAATATGTTCCTTGTAGTGATAGCCTAGTAGTTTGAACGTTGGTTTCTCAAACGGGAGGTCTGGGTTCAAATCCTGCGGCGTGCACGTCTACTTATAACAACAATGTATGTATCAGAACGTGATCAACTTTTCCTTAAGGTGAAGAAAAACGTTAGAAAACATGCCCTCCTGAAAGTTCTCCATGTTCTCAAAGGTGTGTGAAGTCCAATAATCTTCAATTGGCCAGCGTGATGGACTACGACCTCAATCTCTCAAATTACAAGAGACCCGAATGGTAGAACAGCTACGGATACACGACGCACTGATTTTCATTCTCCACGAAATTATTAACGTTACAGTTACGTAAACTTATAGGTATACATTTATTAATAACATAACTACTAAACTCTAATTCTACGTCACGATAAGGAGTTGTAAACATAAAACAATATGCTGTACATTGTTTGTAAAGCAACGATAACCTAATCAGATAAATCTTTATTATATCGCAGTTTCGCTCGTTCCATCTACCGTCCGCTTCATCGAAAATATCAAGAGGCATTTAAATTTGCGTAATATTATTGATTACGCAGCTGAACTTGCATACTGCGCAGATAGCTTTTATTTATGTGTGGGAATGGCAGGTTAGACGATGAATGCAATGAAAAGAAAATGGAAAAGAAAAGAGGAATGACAGGAGAAAACGGAAGATGAACGACATAAGAGGACGTGAAAAGAATAAAAAGAAAATTAAAGTTGTATCGGTCGTAATTGCTTTTATTCCGCCAACATTCCACATATGTATGCTAAAAACCTATTTTTCAAGCTTTTATTTTACTTGCATTGTATGTTTGGATATTAGTATATTAGTACATATGTATATGTATGTATTTGTTAATTGTTCCGGTCAAATCTTGTAAGGTTAATTAGACCCACTTCCTCTTACACTAGGGAGCTGAAATTGTGCATAAACCTTACGCCCTGATGACAATGCATTTTTATGACAAGCCTGACCTGATACTACGTTCAGGATTAGCTCTGGACAAGGTAAGTCCTCAACGGTTATGAATATATCGACTCCTTTATATGACCTGGACTGGGTTCCTGATACAACTGTGGATTTCCAGTTACTACATATTTTTAAAAACATACATGTATGTAGATATTTACACCCAGACATACAGAACAGACATTCCTGCTCATCACAGATTTGACCTGGGTGGGAACCGAACCCACGATCTTCGGCGTAGAAGTCAGGTTCACCATCCCCGAGACCAACCAGCCTGACTACAGTTTTTATTAACAATTCTATTCTTATAAACGATACTATTCTGTACTGAAAAGCAATTTAAGTAACCATTAACGAACTCTGTGTGTGGTAATAGAATAAGTTTTAGATCATACTTTTTCAATGTAAATCAGATTAAAATCGATAAATTTTGCATAAGTAAAGATTGATGTGAACAGATAAAACCATATTATTAAACAATTTTACTGTTAACATTGTATTGATAGCAAGCAATGAATCAGAGATGAATCATTGATCGGCACAGGTGTCTATCGACTTATCAATTAAATAATCACAAATTGTGATAAATATTTCTGTTTTAAGCAAGCAAAGAGCAGTGAAAGAAAAAACAAAACAAATAAAGTTTATTAAAAATAATTAAAAACGCAAACTTTAATTATAAATCCATAATATATGTAAAGAAACACAAAATTTCATAACAATATTATTAACCGTTAAAAAGGAAAAGTCTGGAGTCAATCCTGAACGTAGTACCAGGTCATGCTTGTCATAAAAATGCATTGTCATCAGGATAAAAGCTTTATGCACATAATCCTAACATAAATACTAATATTTGTCTGTATATATCTGTTTGTTTAAGTAGCTGAACAGAAGCTCAGAGATCCGAAGACATGTGTCATATTCATAACACTGAAGCGAGTACAAAATAACTAAGTACACAGATACGAACATATAAAAACTAAAAATGAACACAGATATTATATCCAATTAAAATATTCCATATACAAATAAAACTATTATGAACGGTATACCTAATCTGTGGTTGTATCATAAAGTCAAAGGTTATGGTAAAATCTAGAAGTACATATGTATTTAGTGTATTTTCTTGAATCTGGCCACGCATAAGAATTAAGCGTAGACGAATACTGTAACACATTGTTATGAAAACAAACGGGATATACATACGGATATAATAACATATTTTTTCCGTTCAATAATTGATTGTTTAACCTGACCTAACTTGTATTGTGTAATTATTTGTATACATTACGTTAGTTTCATTTTCCTCATAAAATCTAAAAGAGGTCATTGTAGAACTTCCTTAAAAAGTTGAAATGGGCATATTGTTTTTTAAGAGTTAAAAAAATAGGAAATAAATTAAATTTCAATAAAAGAAATTGCAATTGTTCCCGTTCGATTACAATTTATGTAAATGTTTTCGTAAAGTTAAGAATGAATAGGTTTTTACAAAGTTAAGTATGCTTTGCCATCAAAGACTTCGTCACCATCAGGTGAGACTGTAGTCAAAGGCTAAATTGTTTCACTTAAAAAAAGGAAAATTAGGATATCAGCCGAAAAAAAAACTTATAATTCTAAGATAAAAAAAAAACATTTTTATCATGAGGTAGAATTTTGATTAAAATCCCATGTGATATTTTATACTTAATGCTGTGTTTTAACAAGGTGAACAGAGAAACTCCTAAAGATAAGTTATATACCGCGCTTAGAATTGCTACATATACCTGCTGGCTCCCAGTAAGGAAATTGATACCACCATTTTATACCTTTTTTTTATAATATATATCTTTGGACAACTTACACACGGCCATCTGACCCCAAACTAAGCGTTAGCCTGTGCTATGGCGATCAGATAACTGATAAACATACATATATACTTTTTAAATACATACTTAAATAGATATTTCTATTACACACCCAGAC
>DWJZ01004324.1:0-15520 GCA_018249125.1 Asbolis capucinus | reverse complement strand
TCCTGCTCATCACAGAAAAGTTTGACCAGGGTGGGAATCGAACCCACGACCTCCGGTGTAGTAGTCAGGTTCACTAATCACTAGACCAACCGCCCTGTCATGGGAACGAATTGGCTAGTTTCAAGTCATTCATTGTCATAACTGACAATATCTATTAACTGGAAATTAAGATTTTCATGTAGGATTTTATCCCAGAGGTCCCAATGTGACAGGTAATTTCACAAACCAAACCACCGGAGCTTTTCTAACTTGTTAGTAATAAAATAACCTAGTCTTCGATCAACAATCTCACGTCCAAAATTAATGCAACTTACTATCCACTAGCTAAAACACCAATAAACGAGATGCATCGTTTCTTTTGATTTGTTTTCATCAATGTTTCAAAAAAGTCGAATCATTTACTTCATAATATATGGTTTTTAATACATTATGAAAGTAATTTTTCGGCATTTATCACCGTTACGGAAAGGTGCCATAATAAAGAGGAGAAAAAAACGGCACAAGATACTCCTCAGCTCATTAAAAAACTTTTAAGCTAGTGCAACATATATATTATGAAAATGCTTTTTCCGACGTTGTTATTAAAATTTTAGAATACGCATTGCTACTTTATAGCACGTTTATATTGGCTAATGAACTAAACAAAATACCCGCTTAAATATCAAGCGAGCTGATGTAACCTGCTGATATGACCATGGCTTGTGAGATTGCTGGAGGGTTCCACAAAACCAATGAAACAATAACTAACATTTTATCAAAATATGTATTTCTAAAGTAATGGTATTGTATGTATGGTGGATGTATATATACAATGATGATAAAGGTTTGGACAACAAAAAACTAAGTAAGAGTTATCAGAAACAGAACCACGTTTCGTAATGTAACGATGTTTCAATATAAAAAATTGCTGCTAATTTCGTCTAGTAGTTCAATCATAATAGAGAGCGCAGTACATTACGAAAAAGATATTTGTATCGTACTTCACTGAATATTACTGTTTCTGACAATTCAGATTTTTCTCCTGTAGTATGCTAAAATATTACACACTCTCAGACAAGTCACAGTCTTTCCTTCACTTTTTATTGCTTCGTGTTATTACATAATTAAAATGAAAAAAAATATATATCTTTGGGGATACAAGTAAATTGTATATTGAAGACAACATTTTGACAATTACCTATTCTATTTTAGTTAGATAACTTAAACTTAAAAAGATAACAATCCCAAAAATCTATTGACACATTAATTTGCCATTATAACACAAATTAAACACAACATACTTTGTATTAATGATGTCACAATTTCGTATTTATTTGTATTGTAGGAACTACTTATGTATATAGATTGAATTGGTTCATGTATGCATTTTTGAAACATTTACAAGGAATAACACATTTTATACCCTTACAGACTTATAGTGGCTCGTTTGAGAGTGTCACAATACCTGTTTCAAAATAACACTAAGAATAATCATTTATGCTGAATAATATTATCTAACACTTAAATCTAGTAGAGATGTCAAGGCCAGAGAAAATGTACAATTATCAACTCATCAAATTATACAAAACACGGGATAATACAAACAATACTTAAATACAAAAGATACTATTTGGTAATAAATTATTTCCTACACTGTTGCGCTAACATTCAAGTTGTGAAATAAAATTGAGTTTGCAATTTGAGAATAACTTTAATAATAATAAAAACAACTTGAACCTCTTAGCTCAGAAGATCAAATATGTACAACATGTTTTTGAAGATTTCGAATATTTTGTGGGTTTTCAAAAAAAATTGGTTTTCTTTGGGCCCAATATCAGGCGGCACTTTGACATTACTTCACAAGATACAACATTTACAAATATACAAATCAAGTTAATGTTTTACAGCAAACATACAATGGGCATCACAGGAACCTCATTTTATAAACTACAGATTTGAAAATCGTGGAATCCAAAACATATTACGACATTTGAAGAAAATAATTCTGTAATAATAATATAGCAACATCTTGGCCAAGGCCATGCTGAAAATGAAATAATAAATTAATTCTGCTAATTAATTTACAAAAGCTATGTGTCATTGATCTTTGAAGTAATACAAAACATCCTGATTAGATTACATAGTCCAATGACAAACAATACAACATTACCATATGCTGACACATGCTACTCAATCTCGTCTCAAGTTACTGAATATTAAGATATGACATGAGCAACACAACAGACAGCTCATAATAAAAATATAAGTATATAACTTACAAAGTATCCAAAATGTGTATTGCTTCTCATTGGCCCAACTTAACAGTTAAATGCTAGTGGTAGTAGGAGCTAGGGAGCAGTGTGCTGACTGGGTGCGAGACCAGCATGCTCAGGGCTGTGCTTCTGTTTTTTCCTTTTCTTTTCCTTTTTACGTTTCTTGCGCTCTTTATCATCATCATGCCTCTTTTGCTTTTTGTGCTTCTTCTCATAGGTATCAGGATTTGATGAATCTGTAAGTCCAAATATTACATTATGAACATTATAGGTGCAATATATTGTTTCATCTAGATTACATTCAAATGATTTCAAGAAATACTGGTAATATCGCACTAAATATGTAAATACATTGCTTAACATCTAACCAATACTTCGAATAACAATTGTAAAATAATAAATACATTGTTAACTTGACCACAAAATATGAAAGGATAAACAAAGAAACAGAAGAAAAACATGTATGCTATAAAAACAATTAATTTCTTTTCTTAAATGTGATAACCAAGCAAACAAGCAGATGGGTCACCTAATGGGAAGTGATCATTGCCGCCCATGAATATAAACACCAGACTGAGGAGTAACTAGTGTTGCCTGCCAGGGGAGATGGAATAAATTGGTGTACACTGGGAAGAGACAGAAACAAAGGAAGCAGTACATTGCTAATGCAAGTGGGACTAATAACAACAGCAATTTACCCCAGATACACCAACAATATACCAATTCAGGATGGGTGAGAGAAGAAGAATGGGGAGGACGAAGGATGGGAAGAAAAAGAGGAGATCTGGCTCTCAAGCCAAAACTACTGCTATAAAAATGGGTAAAGTCAATTTCAGTAAAGCTATTGGATTAGCACATATAAACAGCCTATATATGAAACAAGTACTCATAGTGAGAGCTGTGGGGGAGCTAAACATTTTCAAGGTTTATGCTGTAAAGTTTTTGAATGATTATTACTTCCTGGAATTATGCTTTAATCCAACTATTTTGTTGAAATTTTATGAGTAGATAATTTTATGAGATGATAAATCGGCCACTAAGCCGGAGCAATGGTAATGAGGGTGAAAATAAATTAATGGCATACCTTGCAGGGGTGTTTCTTGTCCTGGTGGAGCTCCATCTTTATGCTTGTGCTTCTTATGTTTGCTCTTATGTTTCTTAGGAGGTGTGGCGCTCACATAACGGTATTGTTCCGGTAGAGGGCCTGGGTGCAATCTGAATCCTGCAAGCTGTGCACTGGTGAGAGGTAGCAGTTCTTTGCCACCTATGGGTCTCTTAGCTATCACTGACCCTAATGTGCTGTTGTCTTCTTGTCCAGGCCCATCCACAATGCCAGGCAAATTTGGCAAAAATGATGATAGTGATTCTTTCAGCTTTTTTCCATTAAATTTACTATATGAATGCTCAAGCCCATAATATGCCATCAAGTTAGTTGCACCCGTGAGTTCACATTCTCCTTGAATTTAAAATTAAATATTGCATACGTATTTTAAATAAAATAGAAGGTATCCTACGTACTATATTTCATCCACAATATATATAAATTTGTTATTTAAGTGTGCATAAATTATAAAATAAAATAAGTTATACCATTTATAGAACCAGCATACAAATTTGTTTTCAAATTCTTATAATCTGGATTTACAACGTAGAAAAATAGGTTTAAAGTAACATTACTGCTGATTATATTTGGATCTTTTGAGTTCAAATCGATTTATATTTGACGTAAAGCTTAAAAAGTTTTATATCGTTATTACCTGGGGGTTCTTTCATCAAATAGAAGGGTCCACTGTGTACTATAGCAGGGTTTTTGCCAAGGGAGATGGTAGTTTTGAGAGTTCCAGACGAATCCTGGCGAGAAACGACTGGCGACCTCGCTCCTCGAGGCGAGGACTTTGGTGAATATGGTTCTACTTTTCTAAACTGATCAGACATCATCTTGCATATGCATTGTCTAATAAAGTGGCCTGATAGAAACGAAAATTATTTAAATGAAAGTAATAGAAAATAAAATTGTCCTTCCCGTAGCAATAACGAAGTCGACTCTTATCACAGATTACAAAAATATATATATATATAATTGCGTTGCTGCAGGAGATACAGATTGTTATTGAAAACAAGATAAAATATATTTGGATCCATAGAGCAAGTACAGTTTATACCAACAATCGCAAGCCATCACATTATTTTCTTAATATTTGTTACATTTTAAAATAATTGTAATTTCATCTATATATTTATATTATTAACATGTACATTAAATCTACACTACTTATAACTTTATCGATACATTATTAATGCACATAATATTTTATTTTACAAATAGTGAAAATATATCTTAAACACATAAAATATTCATGTTGTCTTTTTTGTTTGCCAGGAAAATAATAAACAAACCCGTAAAGAAAAAACTTTATACTAATTTTCCTTCATGTTCTATTACTTTATATGTTTACAAAGAAAAGTGTAATTTAAAATGAAATTTTGTTCTAAAAGTATATTTAGTTTTTATCGACATCGTGCTCTAAGGTACAATATTAGGATTACGGTACAATTATTATGCACAATTCACCGTATACAAAACGAATAATGGGCACGTCACTAGTAAAAATTAACTTCACAATACTTTGTGAAAATTAAACATTATACCATTTGTTATAAAAGAAACTCTATATAGAGAGTGTTTGCGCTCTTAAAGAAGCTAATTATGATTTAACATTATTTTAAAACTAGTATTGTCTATACTTCTTACCACGTGTTCTTGATTATGTGGTAGGTACATCACCAGTATTAAAAAAGTAATCGAAAAAAAAAAATAAGTCTATGATACATGAATTAGCTTCTCGTAACGCGCTACGGTTTTCGCTAATGTGTTTGGAAATAAACAGCTCAACGAGCTTAAATTGATTTGTGTTCGGATATGTGATTTTTTTTACAGCAGGAAAATGTTTATTTACTATGATAAGTGTGATAGAAATGTGGTGCAACACATCTGATATCACCAATCCTCGCAGTGCGAAGTGACGCCATTTTACGGGAATGACCAGCCCGCGGCTGCCTCCTATTAGGCCCGATGTAAGGAGCGCTCTACCCAAACGGATGCATGGAAACGACTCTTTATTGTTGTACTCGTACTGGATGTACGATTTCAGAGGTACAGTCAATATCACACATTGTTGTTATCGTAATTCGAATCACAATTTTGATTTCCTCTTGTTTGAATGTCTTTTGTTTCTCAGCAGTCAAACTAAGCACGTGTTTTGTATTCCAGAAAACTATGGAAGATGGTAATGTAGCCCATACGAAGGACGATAAAATCGCATCTGGGTCGTTGACGAGTTTGTATAGTGACCGGCCCGTAAAGTTAACTGCGAACGGTCACGATTTCCCGGGTGAGCAGTCCAGCCCTTGCGAGAGCGCGCGGGCTTCACGACGAGTGAGCGGCGATACACACGACGACAAGTCTCGGAAACGCATCAATCCTCTCCGTATTCATCTCGGCAAGCGCCCGTTCGTCGATAATTCTATCTCATTTAATAGTGCGTGTAAAAAGAAAAAACAGTTTGTGAACAGACCCAGTGATCCCAGTGCAACAAAAGTTATACCTCCCCGAGTCCCCAAGCTTATACCGAAACGAGTTGATCATAATAAATTTCACAATGCTGCTTTACATGTGGATAATGAACAAGATAAGCCGGTCCCCAGGCTCGTACCTAAAAGCCAATTACAGCAATTTAAAAAGGGTAAAATTGAAAAAGGACCCCAGTTAAAGGACTATGCTCAGAGTTTAGGTCTTCAGCCAATGGTGAAATTCAAGTGTCGGAAGTGCTGTTCCATGTCATTCAAAACTTTAGCTATGTTAAAAGAACATCAACTTGTCTGTCGAGCCCAGGCTAAAGAGCCTGCGCTTAGTCCTGAAGCAGCACCAAGTACCGATGTTGGTAGTGGACCTTCACGGGTTACCCGTAAAGTGTACCTTTGTTCAGCTTGTGGCACATACTATGAAAATTGGAACTTATTTCTTCACATGAGAGAAGTTCATAACAGGCATATCTGTCTTTTCTGCCTAGGAATGTTTTCAAAAGCTGAGAAACTATCATCACACCTTACAAACAAACACAATGTACAGGAATTTAATTATACTAGCAAAGAAGAATTTTGTAAAGTTTACAATGGGACCTTGTATTTAATGTGCTGTGCTTGTGATGAGATTTGCAGTGAACAAGATGACTTTTTTAATCATGATTGCAATAATGTTAAGCCTAAGCCTGTGCCCATGCTTGTCAGCAAGAATATGGTTAAGCCGAATAATGCAAAAAATGTTAGGAATAACCCAGAAACAATAAATGGTCCAACTTTAAATGTGAAGGATGTGCCGAGAAATATTATCGACAAAAAAGAACCACCCGATTTTAAACCTGAGACTTATACATCACAGATTCAAAAGCCTAATAAAAATATGACTAATTTTGAACATAATAGTAATGTAAATGTGAGCTCTGCCACAAGCAGTACTCAGAGCAATATATCTAGTATGTTAGATTCAGCTCTCAATTTAGATCATACAAATCAAAGAGCTAATTTCAGCCCAATAACTGAAAAACCGCATAGTGGTCATAATACACCTTCCCTGCCAAATGGCGATGAAAGTTTAGATCAATCAGATGCTAGCGATTCACCAGAACCTGATATACCTACCCCAGTAGTAGAGAGTATTACAAAAACTGAAGAAACTTCCGTTCAACCAGTAGAAAAAGAGGGTGGTATCAAATTAAAACTTAGCTTGAATAATGCAAACTCACCAGTAATTATTAATTCTACTGTAGATCCTACTATAGGTCAACAGTATGCTAATAAGCCTCCAACACGTACACGGCGACCACCTAAGAGATATGAGAAAGCTATTCCAGAACCTATGCAAGTGAAGCAACCCTCAATAAAAATTACAATTTGCGATAAAGCCGATAGCCCATTTGTTAAAACAACTATTGTTGAGAACAACAAAGAGATGACATTAAAAACATTAATAAACAATAACCTAGACTCTGAGCCTAACCCTGTTGAGACCAAACCAGAAAACACCATAAAAACAACCATTTATGATAATAATATAGAGGAAATTAACACATTGAATAGGGTTCCAAAACTAACAGTGAGAGTGCCTAAAGAATTTTTGGACAAGAATTCATCCAGTGATTATTCATCTGACAGTGATATTAGTGAAAAGTTGACAGTTGATGATCTTAAACCTGACACCACTGTTGATGAGACAGATAATACAAAAGAAGTTATTCCTGAGCAGCTACCACAGCCATCTTTGCCATGTGAGGAACAAATTCATGGGGTGGAGGACATTAAAAGAGAACTTGAAACTAACCCGGAGCTTTTACATGATGAACAAGTACAAACAATGGAAGAAACTATAGATCCTAGGCCAGAATTAAAGACTGAACCTCCAGATCAAGACACTGAATTAAATGTAGAGGACGCAAACGTAACTGATGATTGTGATATTCCTATAACTGAGCTAACTTTGGATAGGCCTCTTGATAAATATCCATTGAAAGATTTACTGAAGGTTTTTTTGTCTTCAACAGTTTTTAACTGCATCTATTGCAATCATGCCAGAAAGATTGCTGTAAATTGTGAACAACTAGCTTTGCATATGGTATCACAGCATAGATTTTCAGCAACAGTGGATAGTATAACTGCAGAAGAGCTCATGCCAGAAACTATTACAGCAAAGGTGAAAGCTGGGGCTGTGGAACTATGTTCAATCTATGTTAATTTGGACTCTTATGATAGTGTTGATAAGTTTGAAGATGTACAATACAGTCATATTTTTGAGTGTTTTCAGTGTTATTTTAAAACTGCTGTTCACAAGGATCTCTATTTACATAATCGTAAAATGCACCAGAAAGCAATCCTTCTGTGCATTATGTGTAAAAACAATTTTTATTCTTATAGTGAGTTACTGTGTCATTTGTGCCCTGGAACGTATGATTCTGATTATGAAACTAAGTTTAGATGTTGTTTTTGTAATTTAGATACTATATCATCATCATTTAGATTAATGGTCCATCTTAGGAAGATACACCATACCTGTGATGTATGTTTAGAATTTTGCCAAAGTCAGGCACGTTTGTCAAACCATGTCTGGAAACATAAGTTACATCACTTATGCTATCGTTGTGGTATTGCATATAGAAATAAGCTAGATATAACAAACCATCTATTTTGGAAGCATGGCACCGAGAGTGTACTTTGTAAGAGATGTTTACAAAAGAAGTGGCCACACGTCTATCATTTCTGCACACCTCCAGCTACATTTAACTGTGATGAATGTAATTTACAGTTTACACGAGCAGTATACTTGAAAGTGCATAAAAGATTACATTCGGAAGAATATCCTCATATATGCAATGAAGAAGGCTGTACAGAAAAATTTATTTCTAAAAAGCTTTTGGACAAGCATCTTGAAGAACATAAAAAGAAATTATTACCTGAAGAAGTTAAAGAAGAGGCAACAGCTGTAACTAATGGAAATGCATTGGAAGAACCAAAAGAGCCTGTTCCTGTAATTGATTTAATAGATGAGAAACCAATAGAAGAAGCTGGAACTTCAGAAATAAAAACTGAGGCTGAAACAGAATCTGTATCCAAAAAACTGAAGAAGAAAAAAATAAAGGATAAAGATGCCCTTCTGTTAGATATGAATTTGCCCGCATTAAATTTATCTGAAAGTGATAGTAGCGATGAATCTGATAATGGCGCGCAAAATACGATCAAAGAAGAGAAGGTGCCAGAGAAACTCATTGCAGAAAATACAGAAGAATCAAAAGTGGTAACAGAGGAAACAAAAGATATTAGTGAAGACAACACAGAAATGCCCCTTACTAAGTTGGAAGATGAAAAAATGGAACCAGCAGAAGATGAAAAGCCAGACGAGCAGCAGGTTTTGGAGATATGGGACAATTTTAAGAAATATCAAGCAAAAGTTGAAAAGCAAAAAGAGAAAACACCACCTCTAGTTCCTATCAGAAAACATGTGTGTGAGTCTGATCACGATTACTGTCTGATACCAATAGACTTAAATGGTGATGATGATACATTTAGTTTAGATAAGAAGAAAAGTAAGAAATCGCCCAAGAAAAGACATGGCGATCTTTCATCTAGTAGTAGTAGTAGCAGTGATAGTGATTCGAGTTGTTCCTGCGGATCGAATTGTAGCTGTTCCTCTAGCAGTGGATCGTCATCGTCCAGTTCGTCGGATTCAGATTCATCAGATGAATCTAGCAGTGAAAAGAAAAAGAACAAACAAAAGAAATCTGTTCCTAAAAGGAGAATTAGTAATGGTTCCAATGTCGATGTTATGGGAATGTCTGAGACACCAGTATTAGTACCTGAAAAACCTGAGCCACTTATTGCCGAAACGGATTTGGACACAGACGAAAGCGAGACAGACGAAGAATTTTATGATAAGAATCCACAACAAATAGCTAATAAGTTGCACAACGAAAAGAAAAACCAGTTGATGCTATTGGCATCAGTGGCACCCTCAGATGGAGGGTCCGTTTCAGAAGAAATAAGTCGTTGCACCACACCTGTTAAGGAAGAAAAAGAGGAATCAAAAGAAGAAACAAAAGAACCAAAGGTGGAAGAGGCTGAAACAAAAGAAAAAACCAGTAGTAATAAGAAAAAGAGCAAAAAGAAAAAGAAATCTAAAAGTTCCAAAAAACATGCACCAATAAAAATTAACATTCCTAAAGATGTGATCACTAAATCGGAAGTGGAAACACTAACACCCCTAGCGCCAAATAAGATCACTATATCTTTGCAATCTAACACAGTACAAATACCTGAAGCATCTAAACCGGAAGTATCTACCACTAATACCCCTACTCCTGTTACTTCTGCAGAAAGTAAAAGGGCATCAAAAAGAAGGCGCGTCCCTAATAAATTTTACGGCTACTCCAGTGATGAGGAAACACCATCTAATGTAACGGCAGCTCTCAAACCCCAGTTGCCGCCGAAGCTGGAGTGGCGAAAAGAGGATTTGCCTTCTCCAGTCACGCACAAACCGAAAAAAGAAGTACCTTCGACCGTTATACCACAGAGATTGTTCAATTACAAAGAGCCTATCAGGTTGACGACTCCAATACCGGATCCGGAACCTCCACGGATATTGATGAATACCGAATCTATGGAGTCGAGTGATTCAGATTCGAGTGGTGAAGGTCCTCTGGAGATTTATCAGCCGAACAGCGTGCAGAGCTCGTATCCGCTGCCCCCACCGACGTATCTGAACTCGGGCACTTCGAGTCTGCCCTACGCGTTCCAGCGACCGGCGGCGAGGCAAGCGCGTGAGGGCGAGAGTGTATACTGCTACTGCCGGTGTCCTTACGACGAAGTGTCGGAGATGATAGCGTGCGACGCAGAAGGGTGCCCGATCGAGTGGTTCCACTTTGAGTGTGTCGGTATCATGGTACCGCCTAAAGGCAAATGGTACTGCCCTGAGTGTAGAAAAAATCAAAGTTTCTCAGGTTACAGATAAGTCTATTAAAATGTATGTGTATATAAATATTCTGTATATAACTTATTGATGATTGTAGATAAATTAGATTTACCTGTATATCTTCGTAGGTAGGTAGTCTGAGTAAGTTAGATTATTAGGTCTGAAAAAATGTATCATTGTTATAAAAGTACATGTTATGCTTGATACTGGCTGTGCGGCCAACTCTGTAACCTGGCAAATTGTTAATGACATTAACATATACAGCAAGATGAAAATATAAATCCAATTTTTGATACCACTACTGTATTTTTATTTCATCAGTATTCGCGCTATTATTTGCATTAGGTTACTTTCACATACAAAATCAGGCGGTAGGAATAAACCTTTTTTTTCTCTTTTTAAAATCCTTAAAAATGCTTGTGAACGGTCTCATCTGGTAAGCGGCGATGTAGTCTTAGATGGTAAAGCGTACTAACTTAGTATACTTGGATTGATATATTCGTATTCATTCAACAAAGTTCCTAAAAACAAATCAGTACAGTTAAATGAATAGATCACACATATTAATTTATTCTCTTTACATTAATCTGAAGATAAAAGTGAAGTAACGTTAAATTGCCGCTGGAATTACGACTCCCGCGTTGCCTGTTAACTCGATTACTTTGTTTTGCAAGGGTCGTCAGTGGGGCGTCGCGACACTAACCATTGTTAAAGAAAGCAAATCATTTTGAACTTTATGGTAAACATATGATCTTAGATAGGTTGTATTATTTATCGAAAGATCCATCTTTATTCAAATACTCGCAAAAAATACCCGACTTTTCATGGTGCAACTGTATAATTATTTTATACACAAACTATCACGGATAGGTAACCTGTAATCTGATTTTTTTAATCCTACTAATATTATAAATGGGAAAGTTTATGAGGTATGAATGGATGGTTGTTTGTATTTTCTTCACGTAAAAACTGCTCAACGGATCACAAGGAAATTTGGCACAGGTTTATATTAGCGTCCAAAATAACACAGACTGCTTTTAATCAACATACCACGCGGACGAAGCCGCAGGCGGACCCTGGTGAGTTATGACCACAATAGCCATCCATGTTCGATGAGCAACTACTTTTATAAAAATATTGAACCCGTGATCTGTTATGCTGTCAGTAATTTGATTCGCTGCGTTTTATTTGGAAATTGACATTGTTTTTAAGTAGATACGTCTTTCATATGATAGGTGTGCCCTGGTCGAACAGATAGTGTAAGATATGTGTACCGACTATCCACCAGTAAGGGTACCCAACACCACAGTTACGCCATTGCCCACAGGATAGTATGGTGGTAGTTTTACTGTGGCCCATAGTAAATTGAATGGGGCTCCAAACAGTAATATGTTTAAAATTTAATTAAATATTTGAGTAATACCAATAGGAGTGGTAATAGGCTGGGATATGATTGTGGCATTCATGGATCCAGGTACGAGCAGACAGAGCGCCCTAGGTTGGTAGTATTACGTAAAATCGGAATGTTAAATCACGAAAAGAACGTAATATTTAGCTTATTCTTCAAGGTTTTATTATAGCCTAGCATTGTTATAAATCCATCTATCACTCGTCTTCCCAACGTCCGATTGATGTGACCGATTTCTAAATCACTGCCTGCAGTGTAAAGTTTACTAGCAACAGCACTGGAATCAGCCCATCCATATTCGCTCACCCCTCCAATCTTTTCGTGACACCCTGAAGTGGAGGCTGAATTCAGCCTACATGATCGGAAATACACAAGGGAAATACAGGTGCGTTCACGTGAGATCACTATGATGGCTGCCCAGAAGTATCAATTTTCTGGGTATTCTACGAGATCCAGTTAACATAAAAGGTACCAAGAAATACGAAGGTATTCAATATACATACACTACTGTGTACAGAGTATTACCTGAGAGTATCATACATGAATCGAGTATAAACTATTTCTAGCGTAAAATTGACTCCTGACAGACCTTATGTCATATTCATTGATTAGATATTTTCGACTTCAAAATAATTGATTTTGTGTTTGTGAAATGGAAGTAATAATACTATAAAAGTTCCATAAATTGTAATAAGAATGGATATGTCATCAATATGTCTCCACAAAAATGCCTGCAATAGATTTGGTAAGTTGGGCTGGCTTTTAAATTGAGGCACCTTGATTTTGCTAAAATGCATGTGTGGAATTATTTGGGATGTGCCTCAGTGGAATATCTGGGAAATACGGCGTAATTTGATCAAATTATCACTGTCATGGAAACACCACACCACGAAAAATGTCTGTTCACAAATTCACAGTTCAATTACAATTTAATCTACAAAACTAACAAGAAGAACTCAATTTTTTAATTAAAAGTTAACGCTTTCGCCATGCAGCCGTCTACTTTTTTAATTGATTATCGATAGCCGATGTACACTTTCAAAGCGGTGAAACAGGGGGCCGCTGGCAGTTTTGGCTAGGCAACGAGCCCTCCCGCTTATGTTAAAAGCTAACACTACTAAAAGAAGAATGATAAGTTAGGTCTCTGTAAGAATTTAAGAAATAGACATCTGTGACAGAGTGACTTTATTGTTGTTATTCGTGTGGATAAAATAAATGTGATTTGATAAACGGGCGTTTGCCATAAGACAAATTGTAAGGCATAATTATTATCGATATATAATAATTAACTATCGATCATACAACTATAATCGATTAAATTATTTTTTTTACCGCCAATTACAAAAAAAGACATTCGATTCGTCGTGACTGCCAAGTTTTAAATTTTCTTGAATATGCTGTGTGTCGCGATGTTGTGTTAAATTTATATGTTAGGCGGCTATATCAGATAAGAAGAAGAAGGAGTCAACATCTGTGACTGTTGATAGTAATTTTAATATTATTGTCCATATAATTCCACTTTTGTTATGTACTTCCGACAAAATTTCGTTGTTTTAGGCTATTTATGCCTATCAAAATAAGAATTTCAAAATTCGATAAAAAAAACTACGCGTCTTTCATGGGTCAGCTCAGCGCTTTAGCCTCTACCCTTCCCCATACCTCTTTTCATCCCCACTACGCGAAATCAAGGTGCCCTAATTCTAAACCTTTATACAGTACAGTAATATCGAAAAAGCAATGAAGACGAAATGTCAATAGATCAAGGAAAATAATGTAGCCCCTATGCTGAGACGAACGACATCTAATCCCAAAGGACATTAGATAGTATCTAAACGCAATATATATTGTAACTATTCATCAACATACATTAGCACCTATGTCTATTATTATATATTAGGTATGTGTTTGTTAATTTGCTATATTTACTCTGTACTTAGGATATTGTCAATATTTGTATCTGTTCTTTACTTTTTAATTACTCACATCACATTGTATTATATACGCATTGTATCTAGAAAAAACCAATTGGTGCACCCAAGCAATTGGTTAAATAAAATGTCTAGTTTCTTCTAGCGTAGGTAAGTGAAAGTAACGTGGGAACCCTCCCAAAAATGTCCCTCTTGCGCCCTACCTGGGATAGAAATATCGTAAAATTTATCACTCCATGTTAACATGGTTGACCATTTCATGAAATGGAAAATATTTGTTAGCCACTTCATGATATAGCCGGAGCAGATCGATGAATCAATTATCGTTCAACGATCTGATCAACAACGTTTGATATTATCGTAAAATAACTACAATATTCAAATTAAACAAATTCGGTAATTCAAAGATATTTATTAAATTATGAAACTAATTTGATCATACTTAAAAACCTAATAAAACACGAGAGGAATGAAATAACCTGCCCGCGTCGGTGTTCCCGCCCACGTTTCCTTTAAAAGCCTTAACGAGAAGAGTGAATAGGCATTTACTTAGTTAGTGCGCCCAACATCTTTGAAATCATCACTTACCATCAGGTGGGATCTGGGTCAAGCATTTACTTATTCTAGGTAGAAAAAAAAATTTGAATCGAACTTGTTTTATCGGTCTACTCTGTACAATGTTATCTCATTGTAGCTATAATCTTGCCTATATACAACTTGTGTTTGAGACTACACTATTATAGCTTCTTGGAAAATGACAGAAACTTGGTGATTACTGCAAGATATAGATTGCTGCAAGACATATCATTGGCGTTTTGATTTTCGGTTTGCACCAAGATGAGCTCAGGAAAGCTTCCTAGATATACCAGCAGCTAATTCTACTCTCCAGTAACCTTACCGTACCGCTTGTTCGCAATAGTTGGTGCTTGTTGCTAGTCACGGCCACGCCACTGAATCCAAACCCGTGATACCGAAACGACAACGGCAAAGGGAAAATAGAATTTATTCTATTTCATCCGATTCTGGGTCCACATCACTGTCGATTTCAAGCTTTTTCAATGGGAAGAGCATACGGCGTCCATGTTAATCGAAGGCCAAAAAACGACGTCGTGACCGTAAGTTTCTCAAAATATTTCCGAATTAAGCGACTATAGAAACAAATACAGGTATGCGGGACTCGAACCCACTAAAACCACACGGTGTCGACGCCTACCACTTTGGAGCCGGAACTGTGTGCTATTCTCGCTCCACTGCCCCGGCGCGGCGGCCTCGGCACGGCTCGCTCTCTAGCCCCTCTCCTACAGAGAGGGTTGGAGCGGCCCGCAGGATGGCCCGTCGGCCTTCAATTTCCCGCTTGGGTAAAGGCATGCTCGACACTGGCATGCCTTTCAACCCGGGCCGTTGCGTCGAACGACGA
>DWJZ01004323.1:0-15520 GCA_018249125.1 Asbolis capucinus | reverse complement strand
GGCTACGAATGACAATAATGGCAGCACTGGCCTGCCCATAGTCTTCCAACTGGCAGACTAGATGGCGCTAGTTCCAGATTTTACTTCGACATATATATATATGTACTTATATACAAATTTCTGCCAAAGATTAGCTTTACATATAATAAGGGAAAACAATGTGTAAATCAACTTTTAAAATATTATTGTGAAACAAAAATTGTTCACTAGTTTTGTACGAATGAGAAAAACGACGACAATAAAGTTAGGTTACGTAAGTACAATGGATTGTGCCATGATTTACCAAAGAAACAAACGCGACAGGACGCGAGTTGTTGTAAATCTAGATAAAATGAGCTCCGAAATAATTTATTTCTAACATTTATAATTTTACAAAAGAGTTCATATAAACTAAATTTTTAACTCATTGGTATACAACAGTGAGCCATTTTTTCTATTTGAGACCTATTTATACACGGCTTTTTGAAGAGGGCGGTTTTAAAAAAAGCAGAGCTTGATGTCTATGGTAAGATTTTGACATCTGCTGTCAGGTACAGTCTTCGCTTGCGGGATACCATTGTCTGATTGGTCGATTGTTTTTGTAACGTTTTCTAACGTCGCAGAGTCGCTTTGAAATAAATATTATTTTATAATTATATTTTTTATATTAATCTAATTATTAATTGTCTATTAAAATGATGTTTATGTATTTAAAAAATAAAGAATGTCATATATTTGTGTGTTATACATTGGTTTTATTTAGATTCAAGCCTAAATAACACTCATTTCTACTCATTATTTTGGCTGATCCTAAAGTAATTCTAAGGTTGAAACGAATTAATCCAACTCATTTGCTTTACTCAAAACATTTTATATGTTAAATGCATGCAAACAAGCAGACGGGTCACCCAACGGTAAGTGTTCACCGCCACCTATGGAAATTACCAACTCCCAGGATGGGACTGTCACTGACTTATTGTCTGCCAGGAAGGCCATACACGTTGGGAAGACAAAAAGATGCAATACCATCAAAATACTAGTACAGCACAGGTGACAAAAGAAAACGGGGAAGGAGATAAAGACAACAATGTGGTAGCATGTCACTGACAATCAACAAGCTCAACCAAACCACATTAGAGCAATGTGGTGGAGTATGCTCTTGACCTTCTTTCTTCCTTATAATTCAGGAGAGACATTTAGTGAGAGAATCTCGGACGGCCGTTTCAGGAAAACTCTATAACATAAAACTGTATCAATTCAATTTCTAACTCGATTTACACTAAAGTACGTTTTAGCTTAGGTACATCAGTGAATCATACCATTTTGAAATCGGCTTAGAGCACATATTGTTTTTAAATTATTGGTCACATGTGTTTTGATAATTTTTTTGTGCTACGGTTGATTAAACTTAATCAAAGTAAATATTTTTCACTATATTTTCACTAAAATAGTAATTCAAATAGTTTTTTCTTAAAGTCGTGTAATGGCACTCATACTTTTGATTGCTTATCTATTCGCTCAGCTATCGTTAGTTACTATATCAATAAAAAAACCAATGGAATTCTTTAATCTGTTGTCGTGGTGTACAAAAATGTAAAATAAGACTGCAAAAATATCAATATTATTAAAAAAAATCATATCTTGGAAACTACTTGTTATTTTTTTAATCAGTATTTTTTTTCTTAATGGCCATTAGTTCTACCATGACCCATTTCAAACTTATCCATTCATTACCGGACAGATATTGATGTTCCTACATTAAAGGTTTTACTTCATTCATTTTTGTACTACCAAAAATTATATGAATTTCTATGTAGGTGTTTACTTTTAGGCTGTTTTTGGTGATTTGATTTTGTTTAATTAAACTGATTAGATAAATGATTGCAATATTTGCGAAAATCTCAATTATTAATTAACATTAATTTACGCGTTATTTACAATTCCGCTCACGTACACTGAATTATCCAGAATCTTTTGAAACAATGTAGCGTAAATAATTTTGTTAACAACTATGAATATTAACTTTAAAATTAGTATATTACCTAAAATAGAATTGAATATTCTCTTTTCAAAATTGGTGTTTTGGGCATTCTGTAATATTAGCAAAAGAGTAGTTGTACTAAACGTTTTTGGACTTAGGATTTAAACCAAGGATATTGTAAACTATAATATTGATCTGATTTAAACAATGTTACCAACAAGGCTTAACATAGTACCTCTATACTCCATGCCATAGAGTACTCTGTGTCAATCCAATTCCCTATTGACAGTCATGATGTGTATGTCATTGATAATGTGAAATAGCTTTTGACAAGACAATTCCAAACTATTAAAATTGGGATTACTGTGAATTTTGAATTGAATTGTTAGAGGTGTGTAGACATATTATTTATTTGGTGGACAAACTAAGAGTATTTGAAGTCGTTAAAAAATCCATCAAGTGTGTATTCTACTCTGTTTAACTAGAATAATGAAATATCGATTGCACTGTATTTGTTTTTACATTTTTTACAGACATGGGGCGCCGCAAGTCCAAAAGAAAGCCTCCAGCGAAAAGAAAGGCGATAGAGCCTTTGGACCAACAATTCAACTGTCCATTCTGTAACCATGAGAAATCATGTGAAGTCAAAATGTTCGTAAACGTAACGTAAATTTACGCTAAACACACTATTGCCGGTATGTCTTTCAAAAGGTTAATGCTTAACGTTAATTAACAGGGATCGGGCGCGGAATACTGCAAGAATACAATGCCGAGTGTGTCTAGAAGATTTTCAAACAACTACAAACGTATTGTCTGAGCCCATAGATGTTTACAATGATTGGGTTGATGCCTGTGAAAGTGCGAATTAATTGTTAAAGTTATTTTAAAAACTGTGTCTGTAATAAATGTATTTTGTAAGTTATTCCTCTTCATTACTGAATATAGATGGTTAGCCTCCAAGACCTACCCAACATTCATAATATCATCCTATATCCAATCTTATTAACTTAAATATTTAAGTACATACAAAAACAATGTTTGTGCAAAAAATGTCAAATAGAGGTCTTGGTAGTTACCATTGATATGTGATTTGTATTATTTATACATTTCAGACTAAGCAGAGTGCATTTTACTTTAAAAGTAACTACTGATGTTATAATATTGGCCTTGTAATGTCATCTCGAGAGCAAGTCAAGATCTAAGACTTATATGTTTCATACTATACACAAAACCTTTTTATCAAGTAGTCCAAAGTTAAAGTAACAGTGTTACAATTTATAATTATTGTGTTAACTTATTGACGTCTATCCCAACCTAACTACCTAAGAAATATGTATTTTATTGTCAAGTGACATGCAAATACTTCAAATCAAAAATCATGAATACCAGCTATTATTGAACGGTAGGTAAGGTAGTAGGTGGAAATAGTAGGCAATTTTTCTATTTATTTGATTTTATATAAAGTGATTTTGACTTCATATAATAGTGATATTCTTTGCTGATTCACCAAAATTATATTATGACATTGTTTTGGTGACCAAAACTGTACCTTAAATCTTTTGTAAAATCCCATTACCACCCTGACTAAACTAATAAAAAAAGATCCAATTGAAGTCTCAATATATTTATATACATAAACTCTGCAAAGACGATCAATGGATGTTGTGTAGTATGGTACTACATGTTACAATTGTTTACCTACATATATTTTACTGTATGTTGATACACAGCAGTCAATGCTTAGGCCAGAAGCCTTAAACTGGCTTAAAAACTAAGGAGAGACTTGTGTTCAGTGGGCCCTTAATTGGCTCAAGCCCGTACGATCTAATATTGCTGTACACAGAAGCAGATTATTCAGTTCACTTGATGAGCATGATAAGTCTAACTTCATTTGGAAATCATTTCATAATAAAAGATCTTATAGTATATATTCTATTAGACATTAACATTTTGTATTATGCATTAAAATTGATAAATTAGAATGTAATTTACTATACTGTTGCTACTGTATTCATACTTTAAGGAGATTTGATCTTGCTCGTGTTTAAAAGTAACTTAAAATGTATCTTGTACTGTGTATTAGTAACATGCCAACATAAATAAATAATGAAACGAAAGATATTTGTAGTTACTTTATTTTCTTCAACAGTAAGATAGGTCAGCAATTATAAGTATTAGACAATAATATTGCATCTTAAATATATAATTTCCAAGATTTTGTGATTAAATCTATAATGACTTTTTAAGTAACCACAAAGCACTTGCTGACCTTACCTAATAATTGCACATAATTCCATTATAATACACTCACAGACAAAAATATAATTATCTAGATAACATTTAACACGCAAGCAACACTACTGCTCTATAAGCATGATACATGTCATGATTTACAACAGAAAGAGATTACCACTGTATGACTGTGGAATGGAATGTATACAACACTCGTCTTAATATAATGATCCAAACCATCTACATATTAACAAGGAAATATAGCAAGATTATTACAATTTAGTTGCGAATATTAGTATTATTCCCTTTACATGCTAAATTTCAATAACACAATCTGTTAGCCTTAGCTTAATATCCATCACAAGTTAAGCAACCAGGTGTCTTATGTATTATTTCATTTTGGAAATACTTTTTGGCAACACTCTTATTTCATTACAAATTTAATATTCATCGCAATCATTATAATTAGATCTTAAAATTTATTTTGATGAAAGTATTCGTTTGAATTCAAAAACTAAGTACGACATATATAGCTACATTTATAACATTAATTGTACTGTTTTCTAATAGTATTAAGACGCACTCAAATTCTACTCAAGCGGAATAAAAAAATATACTGTTTTTCCGAAATTGAACAGCTGCTAGGCATTCATGGGGTTGAACCACCATGGTTTAATTTATAGATCAAGCAAACTCTGCACAGAGAATCTTTAATGGTTACTTAAATCGCTTTTAAGTAAAAATAAATTCTGTACTAAGAAGTGATTTAAGAAACCATTAACGACTGAGTGTAAGTCACTTTTTAAAATTAAGTTTTAATGAACTAGCTAATCAAATTGCGTCACACAGGGACAAGGAAGGAATGGCTTGTCCTAACATTTTCATCTAAGAATCACATGCTTTTAGAAAGGGTTGCCGAGTACGTACATTTTTATTTGTATCTGAATTTCTTTCATTAAATAATATAATATACATTTAATTGAATAAAGTGATCTAAAATCCTGATTTATAGCATACAGTGTTCATTTTACATGAATCAATTATTTAAGTAAACACAAATTAATGAAACTGATGTACACAAACATAGTTAAAAATATGTCCTATTGTAGGCAACCCCAGCTAGACTAGAAAAGGATATTGCCATCCTAGCCCAAACATCTAAAATTCACCACGGTTCAGTAACAACAGAAAATAATAATGAATAAAATTAATAAATACATATATTAGACAATTCACGGCCATCTGATCACAAACTAAGCGTCAGCTACTATATAGATCAGACAACTGATAACCGTACACATATACTTTTATAGATATATATTTTTACCAATTGGCAGAAACATACCTGTTCATCACAGAAAAAAAAGTTCTGGATGGGAATCAAACCCACGTCTTCCGGCGAAGCAGTTAGGATACTAACCACTAGACCAAAAGGCTATTCAATAGTCAAATACGATATAATAATACTATATTAATAGTTAAATACTTCACATCAACGTTACTCTTACTTCATACGACGTCTATTAAATCTATTAACGCAACAAACAGCATCAAGCTGTATCACAATTCGATAACAAATTTCAATAAATTATATTGCTCTTAAACAAATATAGTACAGTTAAGTTATTGAGCTATTGCCTATACTTACAACCCCGGGATTTCTGTGACCATGTCACGATTTCATTTATATCCGATTTATATAAATTTGTGCCTACACTAAAATAGATTTTATTTACATAAAAACCCTATGGGAGATATGATATAAGGAGAAACGATCTAATTTGAGAGCAGAGGTCGTGACATGGTCACTAGAGTCGCATACCACCGAGCCCTCTGTGCAAAAGCTGTGTCAAGAAGTCAAGGGCATAAAATAGCTCATACTACCGTCATCTATAGGTACCTACGGGTACAAATAAATTAGTGCAAATTGATAAGTCACATTGGAATGTCATAATAATACATAACTGTAACCTTTCAACTGGATTTGGATTATACTACTAAGAGGTTCAAGTATTACGTAAGGAATTTTGGGGGGTTAGGGGTTTGGTGAAAGCCGCAATTAATTCTATAGTGGAAGTAATTCTATCAACGCGTTATGTGATATATTAAATTGTAATTTTTTTTGGTAAAATTGGTTAAAATTTATTAAATTGCTTTTTAAAATTGGGTTTTATTTTTACTAACAGGGGAATTTTAGCGTTTGCCGGTCAGTTGCATATGCATAATATAAACGAAATAAAACAATAAGGGCGTAACTCCTATGAGTTACTGTGAAGAGTTACGCCCAAATCCGGAAAATAATATGACCCTTTGGGTAAAATCGACCTTTAGGTAAAAACGTCATCAAGAGTACTGAATAAAGGCCATAGTACAGGAGGAAACTGAGGTTCGATATTCAAAAATTGCATTACGTAATACTCTGACACCTCCTAAACCATACAATTGAGGATCAAACACTTATTAAAAAAACAATGTATTTAAAATTTCCCCATGTCCACGAACGAATCGTATTGAAGATCGCTGCCGTCCAACGACTGATCATCGTCTGTGACGTCATTGAGTGACGTCAGCTGTCTAGCGTCAGAATGCAAGTAGCACACCGCCGTACTATCCGAACTATCACTGTTACTATCGACGTACTCGTACAATCTTTTCTCGCAAGCCTCAGATATCTCGTACATCGCCGTTGACGTTTCGTCCAAATTAAGAACGTCGTGTGAGTGAGAAAGCAAAGCGTCGTCGTACGAAAACTGTACTTCGACATGCGATGAACAAGCTTCTTCTGTAAAATGACCAGAATCGCCTATTTCTGATATGTTAATATCATCTCTTTCTCGCTCTCTCTCGTCCGGTGGAGAGAGACAAACTTGCTCGCGCGCATCCGAGCTCTGTGCGTGCGCGTCCGTACCGATTCGATCGTTTGCCTTAGAAACCGAGTTATCATCCGATAAATCGTCAGCGTTTAACGTTACCGAATCGTCGTCTCTCTCGTGTTCGGTATCGTCGACGCACTTCGTCGAGTCGTCGCTACTATCCGACAAAATTAACTCTATGCTTCGATCTAATATTCCAGTGTCCGTACAAGTTGACATTTCGTCTTCAAACACGATTTCGACGCTTCTTATTCTCATCAGGGGCATTTTAGCGGGCGATAGCTCGTTTCCTTTGGCGGTGCGGCCCTTCTTCCTCTCGATTAACGATTCGACTGATTCGCTGACGTCATCGTAATCGATTTCGAAGCTCCGTAGATCCGATACGCAAGGGGTACACTCGTTGACTTTATGGGTCTTCGATGAAGAGATAGGGTGATCTGGTGAGGGCGTGGTATGCGTATGTAATCCCTAAGGTTGCAGCGAATCTTATTGTATGGTGGTGCCGACATCGAGTCCGCCCTCCTCTTGCATTTTCGTGAGGAACTTCACTACTCGATATTGTTCTTCGGTTTGCTTCACCATGTCGACTAACGCGAGTAGTTTCTTGATACCGATGAAGATTCTGGTATGAAAAAAGAAAATTTTGATTGTTACAAAAATATTATACACAAAACCAGCTTAATTTGAAATATAAGCGTCTCGATTCGCAGTTTACATTGTTGTTTTTTCATTAAACTCTAGCATATATGTGAGTTTATGAACAATAAAATATGTATTGAATGAAACCAGCCAAGTTGGTGTCGATCCAGACCCAGTGTTAGTCGTAAATTGTTCGACTTTTTCTCATTAATAATTCAAATCAAAACTATAAGATCTGCGATGACCTTTATCTTCTACTATTGTGATTTTTAACAGACTTCAGAAAAGGAGATTTTCAATTCGACTATATTTTTTTGTGTGTGGCAATCTAACTTTTTACTGGGTGTACCGATTTTGATGATTCTTTTATATTGATGGTTGTCATGGCATGGTCCCATTTAAGCGACATGTGATGATTAGTTTTTGAGTCATCCCTAAAAATGTGTATGTTCATTTCTATTACATTGAATCCCATTTTCGATGTAATTAAAATAGGTTTTTTTTTAATTATCTTTTAATTTTTCCAAAAGCGGGCGACGGAAGGAATATTTCACTCAAATTAAAATGGCACTTTGAAAGTTTAATATTTCGTAAACGGATTCCTGAAGAATAGATGGATTTTGCAAATCAGAAACATTTTAGAACTACCTTCCCAACGTTTTTGGGGTAGACAAGGAATATCAAGAATAGATTACCCAAAAAATATGTTTGCCAATGTCAAATATGTACATCTTAAATATTTTGGATCTCAGAGCTAAACTGCAGGTGAAATTACACATGGCGAATCAATAAATCCTTAACTAACTCCTGCACTCAGAATCGTTAATTTTTAATTAAAGCGCTCCCAAGCTTCCTTATCAACGACAGAAACAGTCGGGGCTTTATTTTAACTATAACTGTAACGCTCTTATATGCAAGACTACAAGGACGTAACTCATTAGAGTAACATATACATAAGATTCATACAATAAGCACGTAACTTTTATGACTTACTCTACAGAGTTACGCTGTTTTCCATCGTCGATAGAAGGAATTGAAATGATATATTACGGAGCGATTTAAAGAAACTATTAACGACTTCGGGCGCCAGTAAGGAAAGGTAACAAGAGCTACCTACAGGAAACAAAATATAAACTGTAGTAAGATATGGATAGGCAATAAGAACTGGTCGTCAGTCGATTACCTTTGGTATTTTACTCCATTCGCTTTATGAGCAGAGCTCGAGTGTCGCAGGAAACTTAGCATCTTTTGTGACCGGGTCCTGAAAGGACAACCCTTCTAGAAAAATCTCTTTTCTGTTAGCATTCACCACAATGCGTGTTCGAAACGTATGGCTATGACACTTGGTGCGACCGTAAACATTATGACAGTAAGATACACTAAAATTATCATTTGTAGTCATTTTATAAGTGGTCTTAGAATTTTAATCTCAATTAGAATTGACTAATTCACTCAACATGACAACAACAAATTTTATAGAATTTACCAAGAAATTGTCTATTTTTATTACAAAACAATAGAATTCTCCATAGTGTTTTTACGAGCCTTGAAAATCAGTCATCATGTCCATATATGGCGTTTGTTTTACAACACTCAACGTTTTACTGTCACTTCCATATATTTTGCAGACAGCATTTGTCGTGAATGCTAACAGAAAAAATATTTATCTACAGGGCGGCGACAAACTCATCTAGGACTTACCTCAGCTTATTAGACAACTCCACTGTATTTGTACTACTATTGTCTTGACTACTAGTTGAGTTCGTTTTAGCATCAACCATTCACATATGTTTGGAATGGATATTTGACACTCTACTTTGCTAACATGTTTTTAACCAGGAAGTTACGGGATACGCCACGAAAACTATCAAAGATTACAAACTTTAACTGCAAACATATTTTTTAAACTAATATTGCTGTGGGTTGATGCGGATTTTAAATATATAACTACCAATTTAATTACCCCACTAATTACCTTGTTTTGCCAATAGGTGTTGGTGACATATGTTTTTGTAAAGCTAAGTAACCAAATCAAATTTATTTGATTAAAGCTATTGCCGCTAATGTGCTTTAGTAACTGAGTCCACAGAATAAAAGTTGTCTATATTGAGATGCCAATATATGTTGATAGCTGGGTCTACTGAATTAAAGTTGTCTATTTTTTTATGCCAATATGAATGGATAGCTGAGTCTACCGAATAAAACTTGTATACTTTTTATTTTTAGACCGTAACATTTTTTGTAAATCTGGACCCACTAAACGAAAACTCTATTAATCTGGGTCTACGAAAAGAAAGTACTTTTTGTTCCCAATATATGTTGGTTACATATTTTTTGGTAGACACGGAACTACCAAGCATATCTTTGTCTACTTTTTGTTGCCAATGTGTTGATAATAAACGTTTCTAATCATTGGTGCCAATGTGTTAGTGACAAATGTTCCTTTATGGCTGGGTCTAGCAAACGAAACTTGTTTACTTTTTGTTGCCAATGTGTTAGTGACAAAAGCATCTGTAAAGCTGGGTTCCCATCAAATTAAAGTCGAGTTTTCCTACTTTCAATAACTAAGGACCCAGCTTGAAGGATTCATCAGGTTTCATTGTACGGAGAACTTTACTCACTTGGCGCCTCGTAAGTCGTTCTGTATCTGGTGAAGGTCGCGTTTGGAGAAGACATCACTCTCCTCCAATACTGCCATAACATGTTCCGGCTGAGACAGGTTATGGACATGAAGTACACCGGTGAATGCTGATAGCACTTCCATGTCTTCCAAGACTTGCCTGCAGGACAATTATGAAAATAAATATGTTGGTTCAACTGATTTATTTATCCTATCTTCTCTCATCATTGTGGCTTCTATTCTCCGAGATTCTTCTATGTTGTTTAGTGAGTATTATCTTGTGATAGTAGTCCAGGGAATCCGGTGCATTTTCTTCACATGATTACCAATTTGTCGTGAGTCTCATTTGGATGAGACGCCCCACTTTTTCTCTTGCAATAATTCTTTATTATGGTAGCTAACAGGGATAGAAGGGAAACGGTGTCCAGGCACCATGTGAAACATTATGATACCACATAATTTATGGGAAAATATCACCGTTAATATTTAAGTTCAAGTAACCACGGAAGAGATCCAAATTTTTTTCCATCAAGGGTTATCCATATTATTGTCAGCCATAAAACCAATTGAAAAAAATTCAAATGACCTTGAACCTGTATTGTTATTTAAAACAATATTATGAAAAAATTAAGCAACAAAATACTCATCTCATTTATTACAATTTCTTTTATACATAATGCTGGAATTACCTATGAAAAATATATTGACAAAATTTGTGACACAAAAAAACCAACCTTCGGCTGCTCGTGCAAAGGATGAGAAGCTTCCTGCCCTTAGGAGGTTGTTTCTTGAGGAGTACTAACAGCGCCTGCAGGGTTAAGTTGGAGTATCGTGGCCCAATGGGCCCGTAGTCCAACAGCCGTTCGATATTGTCCACCAAGATACACGATAAACTAGAACGGTACGCGTCGTCGAAATACTGTCGAAGAAAAAAAATGTGATTTTAAACTTTAAATTAAACCTTTAATTGATATTTTACTTTTTTGTAAACAAAGAAAAACGTTTATTCCAATAAGTGCTTACTGGAATAGGTTCTTTTACTTTTTTTTAAAGATTTATTGAACACATTTATTTATTCATGTACGATATTGGCATAATGCAGATCGTGAGATAGTAACATTAAGCACTAAGGAACTGGATCGCACTCAGCTATAACTGTAGCAGAACCACAGCACTGGTATTCTGTGCGAATCAATTTTGGGCGCAGTTCATCCAACGTAACATTAATGAATTTATTTAGCCAAATTTGTTCATTTTAGATTTTTTTAATTACCCAGCAAAATCTATATAAAATAAAGTAACAAATCGTGCAGGTGCAGTTTTTATAACTCAAGAACGGCTGGACAGATCTACATGATTTTTGTTCCCAAATTAGTATAATTATTAAGATATGCATTTGCAAAAAATAGAATTTATAGAATATATAATATATACAACACGATATAATTATAGAATAAATTTGTCGTGTGTGGAAATCGGACCAATGACCTCTTACTCAGCAGTTTAACCTATACAACTAGACCAACAGGTGAGTCAATATAAATAATTGAAGATATTTACCTTTCTGATCTGCAGACACTTAGCGGACTCGGTGAAGCCGACCATGTCTTCGGGCGAGCACACCTTGACGAACGGGAAGTCTGACATCTTGGCGAGCTGCGCAGCCAGCGCCGTCTTCCCACTGTTGGGCGGGCCTTCCAACAACACTGACACCAGACCTGGACAAACATTCGTATTTCGCTACACACACACAGAGAGACATACAGAGAGTGGGGGACGAGGGGGGTGAGAGAGAGGGAGAGAAAGAGGTAAAGGGAGAGAGAGAGAGGCAGAGTTAGTGCATCCAACATCATAAATATGATTATAGCCATCAGGTAGAATCGTAAATTATAGTAAATAAATACCGCTAAGCTAGAACATTTCCAGGCTTTGCGATAAAATGTAGCGAAATAGTTAAATTATTAATATTTACCGCTGGCTTCTGTAGCCCTGGCCTGCTGTATGTACAGCTGCCCGTCCTCCAACAACGATGACACAGGTGTTCCCCAGTTGATGACTCCACGAGCCAGGAAGTGTTCCAGCGCTTCAGCTGCTGTACCAAACGCCTGCGAAAATATATTACTGCTTCAGTTTTGTATGACGAAGCCCGATGAGTAGAGTAAGAAAATATAATACATACAAATTTATTTATATACGGTATAAGCTTCATATTTTTCAGTGAATTCTGTGCAAAGTTATTTACAAAGGACAAATAAACAAATATTTCATTTCTAAACACATATAGATGACAAAATCTACCAATTTGCTAGTCTTCAATAGTTTGAATATATAGTTATCTTTTTTGTAATTTCTTTTTCAAACGACTCTTATTAAAAAGAACTTACCGGTTTAATATCATTCTCCAAAGCATGGAGAAAGTCACCGCGTTCCACCATCAGTTTCTCCATGGCCTCTGGATCCACCTCGACCTTGCTGGAGGCCTTGATCAGCCGGTTCATGGCAGTAGACTGCGCGGCCCGGACCAAGCCCTCCAGTTCTGCACCCGAGAAGTTTTTCGTGAGGGCTGCCAGCTCCTATAGGTATACAGGGACATGAACAAGTCAAAAATAACAAGGTTTACTAAAATATTAAAAAATACAAGCTTTAATTATAGATCCCTAATACAAAGAAATACACAAAATTTCATAACTGTATTATCATCCATTGAGGAGTTCCATTGTCTGAAGCCGATCCTGAACATAGTGTCAGGTCATGCTTATCATAAAAACGTCATGTCATCACGTCAATGTCATCGGAATGTAAGAGGAAGTGGGTCTAATTAAGCTTACAAGATTTGACTGTAACAAACTCGTATACAAATATACTAATCAAGTTAAATAAAAGCTTGTAAAAAAACAATACAACTTTGGTCTACAGTCCTTAACTATACTGAAGCAAAGCGAAAAAAATCACTTGTATAACATACTAGTAATGTTTTCGGCTTCGCTTTATAAAATCTGGTCAAGAGAAAACATCTATTTAATTTTCTGGTATAATATATATCACTTCTAAGATCTCAATGTACATATTAGCTAAAGAATTTTGAAAAATGTTCCAGTAGTTTATCCATTACAAACAAATTCCTGTTTGTAATATTATATACACTATATGTCTGTGTACTCATAAGGACTGCTAGTACGATACTACATGATTTTAAGATTTGACCATAAAGTAAATTTGAAATCAATTATATGTCAAATAAAAAAGAAATCCTTTGAAAAACCCATCTTACACTAATACAGACCTTAGAATCAACATCATCAGCGATCTTCTTGTACTCCCTCATCCGCTTAGTATGGATGTTAAGAATCTGTACTCTGCCCTTTTCATCAGGCAATCCAATCTCCATCTGGACTTCCAATCGTCCCGGTCTCATCAGAGCCTCATCAATCATATCCCGTCTGTTGGTCATACCAATCACCAAGATATTGTTTAGCTGATCCACACCTACGGAGAAAGGAGGATGTAGCATTATTAGCTTAGAGGCTTGTGTTGATTGATCAACAAAGTTAGGCAACAAAAAGCGAGGTCGGACACCTAGCTAGTGGAAAAGTTTCCAGGAGAGCTTTCGTACTCTGTAGGGCACATAAAGCCGTCGGTCCCAGTTAGGGAGAAGAGTGGGCTTATAACACATTACGATTCGCTACGAGAACAAGTTGGGGTTCTATTTAAGAATTAAGTAACATTGCTTTTTTATAATTTTTTGATGAAAATACCACTTTATTTTTATTTTATTATTTATTTATTACATTCTTAATCATAGGTTAAGTGCTGTCTCAATTACAGATACATACGACAAGCTAATGAATGTTATTTTCTATTATTGTCTGAATATTTTTTTACTTTGAGGGTAGTTTTACTGATAACTATAAAAACTTACCATCGATCTTAGAAAGCAGTTGGTTGACTACGGTGTCGTGTACTCCAGTGTTGCCGCCGACTGAGCCTCGGGCTTTGCAAATGGCGTCGATCTCGTCGAAAATAATTATATGGAGACCGCTGTTTGGTCCACACTAAAACAATACATTTATATTCAGTGATAGCCTTGTGGTAGGAACGTTGGTCTCCCGAACAAGAGGTTCTGGGTTTAAATCATGTGGTGCGCACCTCTTATTTTCAAAATTGTGTGTATTAAAAGTTGGCTATGGTCAAGAAAAACTTCGTGAAGAAACCTGCGCTCCTGATAGTTCTCCATAAAGTGTGGGAAGGTCATCAATCCGCTCTTGGCCAGCGTGGACTATAGCCTGTAACCCTCACATTGCGTAAAGAGTCCTAAGCCCAGTAGTGTGACAATAGGATGCAACCTTTATAGAGACCATCTACCAAATTCTTTTACTGGATACCTTGCAACTAAAAAACTATATGCTTTTGTTCTTTAGGAAATTTACATGGTAGTGAACCTGCCTACGAAACAAGAGGTCCTGGGTTCAATATCCCGACGAAGCAGATATTTATGTGACAGATGAATGTTTGTACTCCGGTTATTGGTGTTGAGTAGCCGACGCTGCCAGCGACAAAGGGAATCCTAGTATGTAGGTTATGTATTCCAATATTTTTTTATATATAACAGGGTCCGCCTGCGTGGGACCAATGTTGATAAAAAGTAGCCCATGTTACTCTACAGCCCATCAACTATCTCCACATAAAAACGTCAACCTGATGCTTCGTTTCGACGTGAAAGACGGACAAACATACAAACACATACATTCTCATTTTTAATATTAGTATGGATTAAGTTAAATGATAGAAGGTTTTCAATATTCACTGGAATCAGTACTTGTAAGATTTCGTTGACTTTGAAAGTAAACAATACTACTATTGTCTACCATGAGTACAACACTGGGTTGATCAAGGCGTTACATGGCATGCTACTAGCACATTCGCCATCAATTACTGCTGAATACTTGTCCTTAAAGAAGGATGGAACATCAGCTATATGTACAAAATGCTACAGCGTCGGAAACTCTTAGAATGGTGTGTACATCTTCGGCTGTTATGACAGGCCGGTTGGTCTAGTGGTTAGTTAACCTGACTACAACACCGGTGGTCGTGGGTTCGAATCCCAGGTTAAACTTTTCTATGATGAGCAGGAATGTTTGTTCTGTGTGTCTGGGTGTGTAATAGAAATATCTATTTAAGTATGTATTTAAAAGTATA
>DWJZ01004322.1:0-15521 GCA_018249125.1 Asbolis capucinus | reverse complement strand
TGAACGTGGTCTCTCATATGAAAGGTCCAAGGTTCAAATACTGCAGCTCTAATTTTCAAAGTTATATACGTAGCTCTGTATCTGTTACTTGTTAATTATCACATGCTTAAGTGAAGGAAAATATAGTAAGGACCCCAATCTCCCCTCATGGCAGTGGATGCCACCATAACTCACTATATGTGAAGATCCCGAACTCCAGCACTACGTCGGATAGGTTACCAGCACTAAATAGTCCAGGCCATTTTTAGAAAGTTTCTATAGACCAAAAAACTTTAGACAAGAATCAAATCTAGGAAATCTCTATATTATATAAAAAAATATTTAAAGTCTTTTAAATTACCATTAGTTTCGATACTACGATACTATATAGTACCTATTAACTAAATTAAATTATTAATTGAATAATGAACAATACCTAATATATATGCGTAAATCCTAAATCGTGAACATAAATGGTCTATTCAAAATGGCTGACTTGTCTAGTCACTGCGTTAATTACAACCGACTTGCTTCATTCCGTTACCTTCTAAACACCGTGAGAAAATAACTGGCACTATACAAAGAAAGCTATGTTCTAGCAAAAAGTCATAAATTGTTTAGGTACAATACACGCAGTAATGGATATTACGTATTGGAAACACTTCCGAGTAAGAATTATTAAGTTAATTACATGGACGTAAATTTGAAAGGGCATACAAAAAATAAAAAAATACCAAATCATTATAATCTTGATACAGGAAGCCATCAAGACAACTGACAAATGGACATTGCGTAATTTAGATCAAATGTTATTGATAAGTAAACTTCAATAATGTATGTCTATACATAAGCCCTTTTACATTTACTCGTTGTCATGTAATGATTGCACAATAAAATAATATTCAAAAGAAAAGTAATTTAGTACCTAAGTTACTTCTGTATTCATTAAAGTGCAATCCGAATATTTTTGCTGACCGTATGATTTTTTTAAATTTAACTGACCCATGAGATGATATTTTGCAAAGTATCAAGATTAGTCATGATTATGAATGAGAATATGTAACGGATGGTTATTCATTACGTTACATGATCACTAACATACGAACAAAGTAATTATTTATTAATGAGGTTGCGATTCATTAGCGTGACCATGGCTCTTGTAACACAAAATGTCAAGAGATGCAAAAAGATAATACACACAAATAAAATTAGAAGTTAGAACGAACTCACCTGTTTGTGAAATTCATCTTCAATTATATGAGTTGCATATTTTCAATTTCTAGATTATGCAATTCATACAATTGAGGAAAACTGGATTAATGAAGTAACGGTTAACTACAACTCAATTATCATGAAAAGACTGCAGTGAAGTGTGCCTCCATTATTTGTTAAAACATTTCAGTTTTATTATACGACGTCAAAATTTAACCTGTAACGAATAGTTACTAGTCGCAAAAACTTCAAGGAAAATAGTCCTTCACAAAATTATTCAGTCGTTATTCAGCGTAAAACGTTTCCCGGATTTTGTTAACTAGTGCTTGAACCTCAACTACCATATACTTATTAGAGCGTATTGAAAAGTTTTTTGCTCGACGTAAACCAGTTTTTGCTGCGATTTCCTAAAGTCCTATACAATTTTATTTAATTCAGTGGGCGGATCCGGTTGCAACCGAACCACAAGTTACGCAGGTACATCAAATAATTAATGAATGTGTATACTGAATTATATTACATATGCTACCTAAATCGTGTCACGGCAACACGGCCGCTTTTCAAAAGTGACACGGATCACGTATCATCAAGAAGCTGAAAGACTAAATGTTTATGCATAAACACACTTGAGTACAATAACTTAGTTTTCAGTTATTTAGTACAGATTTGGAATTGATATTTTTCTGGACAATGCTCAATTCCACCTTGGGAAAGAAATGTCCTTGAATTGAGTCAACGTTTACCATTATTTGATTTCAATAATCTGTCAACACCGAATTAACTATAAGAGTAATTTCTTTACTTATAGTTATACTCGTATTTTTACAAGAGACATTATCATACCCACTTATCTAATTAGTGTCCCATAAAAAGTCATCCGACTAAGAGTTATAAATAAAATATAAATATCTTTGGACAACTCACACACAGTCACACTCACACACAGTGGATTTCAGTTTTAGGTTTTTAATTTAATACTGGATAGGGGCATACCGTAACCACTATGAATGAAAAGAAGGCGAATAGACATGGAATAATAATATATCTATCATGATAGAAGCGGGTAACGATTGGTCTAGTGAGGCAATACGACGGTCAGTTATTCGTAACGATACTCATATTAAATTAAGTAGCATGATCATAAGAATTCTAACAGCCATTTAAGAACCATTTTCTGGTGCTGTATTGTTGTCTAATAAGGAAATTGAATAATCAACCGAGTACACAACGAAGTGCGAAGAATGCGCGAAATAAAGACACTTGTTGGCATGCAAACACGAAAATTAGCAGGCAACCCGCGTGTTACTCTCGATTTCTACGATTTCAAAGAACAGAACTATTGCGTGCAGTTATTATCAAGGAAACGTTTAGGTCGTTATTCGTATTACCTCTTAAGATGCAGACAAGAAGTCAATAATCCATTATATTGGCTGAACCGAATATTAAGTGAATGAATGATAACATTTGAAGGTTAATTCATAACTTCGTTAAGTTATTTCAAGTTTAAATTGGTCTTTTATGTAGTTTATTTACTTCAGATACATTAAGTATGGCCTCCAAATTTTAATACTCTATTTCAAAAGATGGAGCCTATAACACTAATCTCATGAATAATTTCAGGAAAAAATATTTAAAGAACAATGATACGTTAACGAAATATTTAACGATGTCAACAAGAGATTACAATACCGAGACTCACATAGGCTGGCAGTAACGTCCGCATAAAACCAGCGTGGAAGTGTATACTCTAGGCCTCCGCAATCATAAGAAGAAACCTGTGATCAGTAGTGGGCCATTATTAGGTTGAAGTTAACAATACCAAGGCTACTATGTGACGTGTATATCATATATAATCCGTACAACCTAAACTAACCTATAAACTTAACCAAATCAGCTCAACACAATTGTCTATTAACACTAATAGTCCCACAAACATTGAGTGTATACACATAATTTACTTAACAGGGTCATTCTTATCGTTACAAATCATTTGTAATGATGAGAAAATCAACGGGAACAAAGGGTTTGGATAAGTCAAAAGTAGAAACAACTAAAGTATTGTCAGTTGAGTTAGTTGTAGGTACCTGTATTGTATATGTAGTAACAATATCCAAAATTGAAAGGGATTTATACTATAGGGTTTAACTTCGACATTGTTCGCCTGTTATGTTGATAAAAAGTAGACAACGTGTTATTGCACACTGTAATCTATTTCTGTGCCGAATTTCTTTCAGATCCCTTCAATGGTTTTTGCGTGACAGAGTAACAACCCCACTTCTTCACAAATTTCGCATTTATAATATTAGTAGGATAAAGTAAAAAGTAGTAATCTAGTCTAGTATAAGACACAAAGAAAAGTATGCTTAAAATTTAGTTTTGACTTTATTAGACAAATATAATTTAAAAAGAGGTCTTGTTAAAAATATTTAAAAACACAAGCCTTAATTATAACACATAAAATTTCATAACTGTTGATTATTATAAATTATTAACCGTTTAGGAGTTCCCTTGTCTGGGGCCAATCCTGAACGTAGTATCAGGTCACGCTTGTCATAAAAATGCATAATTATCAGGACGGAAACGTTATGAAAAATTTCAGCTTAGTAGTCTTATACTACTAGTGAATACGGAAGTGAGTATAATTAAGCTTCCAAGATTTGACCCAAACATTTAACAAACAAATATACAAACATTCACTGCAAGTTAAATAAAAACTTGTGAGAAATATATCGGTGTGGAAGCACCATAGTAAAACAGCCAATGGTTACAAAACACTCGAACATGTCCTAAGTTGCATTGTTAGCCGAGCATGTCCTGTATTGCGCTGTCACCGGACAATTCCGATCGTATCGAAAACATGTAGGCAGTTGTATTATTACACTTTACAAATCGGTTGCCCCTTCATCTGCTAACTGTATCAATTACAGTTATTTAAATAATTCCTATATGGTATTTAATCATTGGGATCTTATCCATCGTAATCGGACAGTACTTAATGATAAAAGCTTCCTAAAACATTAATTCATTTTATTAAAATTATTTGGGACAAGACGACATACCCTGACATGTTTCGAAATTTTGCGAGTCCTATATAAAGTATAATTTGAAAATATTAATCCTTACTAATATAAATTCAAAAATCCTCTTTTTCTAGTATTTTTTCACGACTAAACCTGAACCGATTTAAATGATACGGAGACAGACTAAAACTTGAGAAAGAATATAGGGTATCTAAACCGTGAGTCAAGCCTTAAAGGGGTTGAGAAGAAAGTTTCATAAGGAATAGAAAACTATGAAACTTTGTATCTATCAGTTGACAAAATATTTGTTATATCGTTTTGAAATGAAGACCTGACAAGGATTAAATAGGAACAAAGGACGCGGACGTACACACATGATAAAGCTAGTAAGTTTTAAATTAAAGAAAGTAATAAATAGTCCGATAATGGTATTAGATGAACATCTTGACAACAAAACTTCTGAACAATCAAAATAATTTAAGTCAGTAATTGTAACTTTACAAAGTTTAGTAATATTAAGACAACCAACTTTAAAAAGCTACCGTAAATCTTAATAAAAAAGAACGTTTAAATAAATTGATTCATTGTTGATTATGAAGATAATGACGATATAGTCAAATCAAAATTAAAAAGTTACAAACAGACTATAACAAATTATATAACAGTTACAATATCACAATAGTTACCTCGACCTGTAATTGACTTGTAAACTTCACTCAGTTGAACCAGTAGCAACGTATTGTATAAGTTATCTTGGTATTATCTAAGACTGTCTAACACTAAACGACTTATTTCCTATGGTAATACAGCTGTTTATCCTTATGCAATTAAGGAACAATGTACAACGAGAAGCTCAGTGAAAGTGCTCTTGTTTTAAGGTACTTACATTTAGCGTAATCGGGCACAGTTGCTGTAAGCATTCTTGCGAATTAGAACATTCTTGTTCTACTGTCACATAAATCTTACCAGGAGAACAGAAATGTGCAAGCTATCGATTTGGATTTAGGTAATCGAGTAAAGGAATTCATACAGTTTCAAGCAATGGTCCAATGAGCACAGGTCTCTTCTGATAATTGAGTGTAACCGAGCATACCACTGGATTGCTGGAGATGTTAGTGGAAATCGAGTTATAATCAGAGTTAAAATCTTTAAAGCCAATTCACTTATAGGTAGGCCAATAATAAAGTATAATCTGGATACACTCTATACTTGTTCCAAAAAAATCAAATTTAAGTTCTGCAAAACTTAACAATGTTAGAAAAATAATTAAATTCGGTCGAGTTCTTAGAAATTAGTATTTTCTATAGATCGTGTACAATGGAGTGCTCGTTTTCGAATTCGTTCAAAGCACGTGTTTTTCTTTCTTTACTACGTTATAAATGAAAAACTTTCACAATTTCTTGGCCATAATAAAGTTGCTTAACGCTATTATCGTACGAGATTGCATCAACTACTACCGGTTGGTTTATTTGCATTTATTCTGCTTTTAATTGAATGCCGGTAGATGCCTATTCGATCACCTCTTGTACTTTCTAGATACCATTGCGGAACTTATTTATATTAACTATTTAAAAAATAATACTCCCTCGAACAATTATCTCGGGTAATAAGCGATATCGACATCTTGAATTAAAACTGAAGGCAGCAGCTACCTGTTTCATTGTTTGTTCAAACTGAATGGTTATTTTGAGTGTTCAATTTATGTCTATTCTTTTTTTAATGAAACTATTTAATTTCTGTTTAATAACTGAATAGAAATTATTACTAACGCAATTTATGTGGTAAGAACAATAATGTAATGTTGAGAAAGGATTGAACATTTCAGTTAAAACTTGAACGTAATTTACACGTCTTAAACCTTTTTACCAAATAAAGAGCCGACAATTGCTCATTTCCTGCATACTGATACTATCAAGTATGTTTAAGTTAATACAACACTTACTATGCACCATTAAACTAACACTTTAGCAAAAACGTACGGATCTATTTGAGGAATGCTTCCGTAAAAGGGTGTTTCACTCTTACTTCTCATGTGTTACAGTTTTTATGTGACACTTAATACATTTAAATGGGTACTCGCTATTTGCATACGTATGTTAGTTAATTGGTAAGCTATCCGTTACGCATTACTCTAGTTTAGAAAATGGTGCACTTTTTCTACCTGATTCCGCCATAACGGAAATGTTTCTGAGCCTATTTTTGTCCGTTGCTTTGGCTCCATTTGTAATTCAAACGATTTGAATTATTATAATACTATGTGTGTCATATATTTGAATATTGCTTGTACGTAGGTCACACTAAAAAAATTGCATAACTTAAAAAAACATCATGTTATAAACTAAATATTATGTTTGTTGCTTTTCAAAATACTCTCCTTGGCAAATTTTTGGAAATATTGGAAATTCTTTTTCATGCGATCGACCCATTTTTTAAAACAGCAGGGCCACAGAACCGAAGGCATGTTATCTACGTGCTGATTGAATGCTATCACGGCCTCTTCGGAGTTGGTAAAAGTGAAACCTCTCATTAAATCTTTGATTTTGGGGAAAATGAAGAAATCACAGGGTGGGGGCTATGTGCAGGATGGATAACAAATGATACTTTTACAGAAACTAAAAATGACTGTTTTGATGGCCGTGTGTGAAGAAGCGTTGTCATGATGCAGGAGAACGCAGCTTTTTGGTCGTTTTTTGCGAACTTTTTGTACACCCTAGCTAAACAAATGGTAGAATGTCACTCGGCGTTAACACTCTTTTTATCTTCAAGTGGAATTGTGCAGATGGGACACGTGGCTGAGAAGAAAAATGCGATCAAATACCCATTCACAAGATTGCTGTTTTTTCTCCGGTTCAAACCAATAAATACACGTTTCTTCTCCTGTGACAATGTCATAAACAGCATTAGAATGTCCGTGGTCGCACTTCAGTAGCATCTGTGAGCACCATTCCACGCGAGCCCACTTCTGCTCCGCTGTCAGTTCATGTGGAATCCAACGACAACAAAGTTTCCGAACTTTTAATTCTTTGTGTAAAATTTTCTGAAATTGGCTCATATCAAACCCCAATAGCTCTCGAATTATCTCATAGGTAATCCGCGGGTTTTCTTCAATTAACCGCTTAACAGTAGCCACATTATTTTCATTGTTCCATTTTCGACTTAGTTCCATCTTCGTTGCGTACGTAGAACTTAGATGGTGATAAAAAAAATTGACAAATGTTTTTTCCCACTGATTTTTTATTTAGTTACCAAGAACGTTTTAAAAAATACAACATTCGAAATTCAAATAGTTTGGATTAGCTAGAAGTGCAAAACATTTAGTGTGTCCCATGTAGTAGTAGTAGTGTCTTGTAAAGTATAATTTAAATTTTTGTCACTATACTCTCTGGTTACCACGTTCAGTTGAAATATTTACATATCCAACCGTCTTCCTGTTTTCGATTCCTATTTGAAAGTTTCCTAGAAACGCTTATAACTTACAGCAGTAATAAATAGTCCCAGGATCTAAATATATGTATATTTGAACCTGTCTAACAGACCTCAACACGGCCTAGCAAGATATTAAGTCATCCAAATACATAATTCATCAACGTCAGAATGTACCAATAGCTTGTTACGAAGACAAATCGAACATAAATCGTTAATATCAAATATCGATCAGAATATTGAATGCATTCGTTCCAGTTCATTAAAGACGCGCCAGTTGTTGATAAACTGTCGTCTAAAGGGCGATAATTACCTACACAAGCTCATATTTCTGTGTATTTAGAGACACACAATTATTAAATATAGGACGGCCCTATAACCGGCTTGCAAAGAAAGGGGTTTTAGTTAATATACACTCTTTAGTTTGACGCAAATTTAACAGCCAGTGTACAGTAGTTTACAGTAGTCCAGTAGTTTCCAGTACTGTTAGAAAAGACGCTCAATTCGTAGTAAATTTATTACATAAAGTACATACAATGTAATTGAAAATAAATAATACGTAAAAAAAAATCTGACATATTGTTTAAAGTAACAAATGTACAATTTAATAAAAATTTCAAAAGTGATATATTTCCACCTAAGCGAACATAATGAATAAAGTAACGTTATTAAATAAACTCAATTGTTATATAAAGTATTTTGAAATAATAATTATATAGGACCAAATTAATTATATAGCCGTTTATTCCGGCGCTCTGACGCAACGGTTTTTTGTATTGCAATAAAATTGAAATCTCAAAGTAAACACTTTCCAAAATAACTGAGCAGTAGTTACGATGTGAGTCAATTAAATACGCATTAATTAAAAAGTTAAAAACATTACTACACTTTTGAAGTATTATTTTGGCAGCCCATTTACAAGCTATATCGAATTGAGAAATGGACTATTGATAAATCATTAGTCCACTAAGAGTCGCAGTGTACAGTTGCAGATACTGCCAAGGTATCGACCTAAAGGGCACAACGACGGAGAGTGGTGACCTGGTGACACGGTAGACCTTGAACAAACCTTAGACTTCTTTATCAGTTGTCCTTTCTAACTAGCGTAACAATAATAAAGTAGCCTGTGCATATAAAAGTTAATATAAATTTATTGACGCTAAACAATTTTAAGTGCAAAGACAAATATTTCAAGGATTTATTTGTAGACATGGGCGAGGCAAAGGTTAATATTAGACGAAAAAATAATCACATAGTTCACAAGTAATATAGGTTTGAAACTGTTATATCAGAAAACGCCACAGATGCATCCTCATGTAACTTATGGAATTTTAGCTGACAGCTATTACCAAATTTAGTTTCACAAAACTATGATTCGAAATGATAATGGCAAGGGTTTATGAAGATAAGAAACCATCCAAAAAATACTTTAATATTTGTTACAAAGTAACCTTGTAGGCATTGGAATGTCGAAAGATCTCAGGTCGTCCAAAGGGCATGACTTTACTTAGCAACAAATTTTAACGCTCCGAAGAAATATTTTGACGAGGAAGCTGTAATAAAATATGCAACGAACGGTGAATCATTGAAAGCCTGAACAGAATTTGCCAAGCGTTAAATCAATTGCAAAAAGAAAACTAAAACATTTCACTTTTAACCATTTTCCTTTTTTTCCAAATTTCAGTCAATAGTAAAATTTTGTAGCATTTCATGTAAAATTTCCATTTCACTAAGTATGTGCATTTCTGTATGAATGATGATATATTTGAGTAAAAAGATAGAATTTCTTGAATAACCATCGTAGCAGAACCAATAATAAAAAGCCTATAATTTCATATAGAACAATTTCGTGCTACATTTAAATGTACTGCTATCGAAAGTAGAAATGAAAAGAAAATGATCTAACCATATCATCAATTTAAGTGTAGAAATTGCGCTATCGTCTGAAGCTATATTCGTGACATGAACATCTATTTTCTGTTCAATTCAAATCAATTCAGTAAACAATTACACAACCATACAGTAGTAGGTACCGTAATTGTAAATCTTGTTATTAATCGCGTTGATCAATCGCTAGCAAATGTATCATCGAATATATTACCAGCGCAAGACCAAACCAATCATTGTTCCATCCGCTAAAACGTTCACTTTCACTATTCACGCTTGACCGCTCCCGACAGTTGTCTGGTAAGAGTTTACAATATCTTTAAGAAACCGTAAAGTTCATTATACAGGGATGTGGATGGAAACTAATATCTGACCTTATAAACCAAGAAGACTTTCGTCTTTCCTCTTTATTAGTTACGTCAATAGATGTTACTGATGTCTATAAACTCACTTTTCACGCTCAGTCGTTTCCATTAGCCGTCTACTAATAGTAATTATTTTGTAGAACCCTAAAGTTCATTGTTTAAGAATGTGGAAATAAGCTGACGTTTGAGCTCTGTAAATTGAAAAAGGATTGACGTTTTGTCTAATTAGTCCTGAACTGAGTTAAGCTGACCTTATAAGGTGCAAAGCAGTATTTTCTTTCTTCTCTCCTATTTTTGCCGTTCTCTCCTTATTCTTGTCATGCATCGGTGATACTTAGCTATTTCTGATGTTTTTATTAACTTCCTACGCTTGAACGCTTCCGACAGTGTTCTGACAAGATTACAATACCTTGTAAAACCTGTTAAGTTCATTGATTAAAGATGTTGATGACTGACGGCTCAATTAGGTACGGTTAACAAAGATAAGAGTTATATTCACACAACTAAATTGAGTGTTTGGGATGTACCAACCTTTTGAAATCCGTATTTTCTATCTTTCTTCTATATTCTTTCTTAATCTGCATCACGACGGTATCTTTAGTATTTCTGTCTTATTTGTGTATATTCTTTCTTAATTTGTAACACTACGGTACCTTTAGTATTTCTGTCTTATTTGTGTATATTTTTTCTTAATCTGCAACACTACGGTACCTTTAGTATTTCTGTCCTATTTTGTATATTTTTTCTTAATCTGTAACACGACGGTACCTTTAGTATTTCTGTCCGATTTTGTATATTTTTTCTTAATCTGCAACACTACGGTACCTTTAGTATTTCTGTCTTATTTTGTATATTCTTTCTTGCTCTGCAACATGACCGTACCTTTAGCATCTCAGTCTTATTTTTGTTTTCAACTATTTCCATGATTATAATATTAACTCTTCTGTGGTTAAGCATTGGATGTCTGGTCATAGCATAAACATAAGATTTATTAAATTTTATTTAATATATACATATATATTAATCTGCAGAATTATAATTATTTAATTAATAAGAACGTAATTATTTGGACTATCCCTTTTCTGACGTCTACTATAATAATATAATCGAAACAAATTTGTCTAATTATTTCATAGACAAGAATTAATATATGGACAAGCTATTATTCCTACATTACAGCCACTACAGCCATCCTGATCTAAACTAACCTTTTTAACTCACCCTATCTTATTTGTACCATAACTTACTTCAAATTGCTAAATAAATATTAACCCTGCTTTGTAATATAATTAATATTTATTTATTGATGAATAATTATTCAATCAAAGATATTTAACAACCATTCAACATTGTTAGAAATATCTGCCCATGAATAATAACTATGGACGATTTAAACGCAGTTATATTAATACCACGTCAGTTATGCCAATCTTTGTTAATTTAATAACAAGTGATTAACTTTGACACTTAAATCTATGTTTACTAGTACTTAAGTAACGTTATAATCTGTAGCAATAGTAAAATTTAAACCGACTGTTCGCATGTGTATGTAAATTATGAAACTGCAAATTAAAACCTCAGTGCTCGTTGTTAAAAAACCTAGGTTTTCTGCGCTGCTTTTATCAAAATGATTGCTGTGAGGCGCGGAATTATTAACTGCCGTATACACAGTCTGTGGTATTGAATACTGTGGTAATAAAATAATTCAACAGTTCTGTATTTGAGAAAGAAAAAAACTATATTTATAAGAGCTTCTTTTTGATGTTCTACATTCAAAAATTTGACAGACCAAACTTTTTTAAATCAAATCAGCCAGGTATAATTTATCGATACTTAAGATAATTTATACTAGTAATAAATAATAGTTATTGTCCTGTTGTAAACGAAATTTTACGTCGACCTTCAGCCAAATTATTTTTATCGAAGCTAATCGACCAGTAACTAACCGTAAAACGGATAGCATGGCCTTTTACTATATTTCATAAACCCACGCACAGTGTATGCATCAAGTCAAACTGACTCAACCTTATTTTGTACTAGTCTCCGCCTACGGTTTTATTCGTGTGTTATGTTGATAAAAAGCCTATTTACTAATTTAGACTATATTCTATCTCCGTGTCAAATTTTGTTAAGATCTGTTCAATAGTTTTTGCGTAAAAGATACATACATCCATTCTTACAAGATTTCACATTTATAATGTTAGTAGCATTCATAACTGCCCTCTCTTCGCTTCAGCATAGCTAAAGATTTTGTCAATAGAAGAATATCTTTTATTTGTCAACTCATTTAATTAAAACAATAATAAAAATAAATTATAGCTATTGTATTTTGACATTACTCAAAGTCAAAATCAAAATTATATCTTCACAGGAACATCGAGCTCACTTAATGAAAGTCAGAAGATTAACACAATATTCATACATTCTTATTATCTTATCTCGTATAAAGGAAACTGCATTCAAATCGAGCCAGCCCAAACCAACCCTAATATTCTCCCAAATATATACACACAACGAACATTACAGATTTATTGTATGAATTGTTGTAAACCTTTACTAACTAAACAAACACAGAAGCCACAATGTACGAGTATGTTGAATGAAAGAGTTATTGGCATTGAAAGTTATCTGTGGTAAAACCGCTGTAAGAAGATCGTAGTCCTCTTGACTCAAACCACACTGTTTATAATTAAATCCAAAAGCTTTCCCCTATCACAGGTTTTGTAATGTTAAATAATTTTATTTATTCAATACATTATCTATACAAATATAGTAAATTGGAATTGGAGTATCTGTTTTAAATATTGAAACAATTTATTAAAATATTTAAAAATACAAATTTCATATCCCTAATACAAAGAAATTGTACCCTTGTCTTATCATAAAAATGAATTGTCATCGGAACTGAAACAGTATGCAAAATTTCAGCTCTGTAGTGTAAGAGGAAGTAGGTCTAATTAAGCTTGCAAGATTCGACCAAACTAATATAGACTAGCATACTAATATACAAACATACACTGCAAGTAAAATAAAACTTGTTATAATAACTGTTTTATTAAATGCATGTAATAAATGAAAAGTAATAAAAAAAATAATAAAAGAAATAAATTTTGGTTCTAGTTTTTTTGAAGTTTCTTATGGGAGGAATGGAATAGGCAAACCAATGGCACACGTGCCATTAGTAGCACAATATTTTGGGCACGTCACGGAACCACGAAATTCATTGAGCACTACGAAGAAACGCGAAAACTAGGTATTTTGGTGGCACTACTATTTATGGCCATATTCAACCACGTAAACGTACAACGAAATACAAAACCTCTTTATTGTACACCAATAAAGTTTACAAAAAGATTTTAAAGAAATTAGTTAAAAAGGTCTCATCACTAATTAGCGATCTCTTCCAGACAACCTACATAAACATTTAAAGAATTAAAAATATAGGAAACGCAGGGTAGTACATAATTGCTAGTTACGAATCTAGCCACTTAATGTTATTTCCTATTTAAGTTATAATAACTTAAATTAAATGTTTAAATAACGGGTTATATTTAACGCCTACAAACTAACCGAGGAGTTAATCATGTTAATACGATTTCGAAATATCGATATTTATGTTATTATTTGTTATTTTAAATTATTGTTAATTACAATATTATTAATATTGGTGGAAAATATGCATGTATGTATCAAATTATTGTTTTGTGAAATCAGTTGTTATGAAAATTGGAAGTAAGTTTTTAGGTCAATGCACAGATTATTCATGGTTTTATTTTCGAAAATATGCGATTCTATTTATTTTAACAAACATATATTACGTGAATATCCAGCAAAAAGTTCCTCAAACTCAAGTTTTTTACTCACTTTTTGGAGGTTTACCACTATTAGGAATTTATATGAGCAGTGATAGCTTAGTGATGTGACCGTTGGTCTTTCGAACAGGAGGTCCTTTGTTTTGTAAAGACCTATATTTCTTCAAATAAAGATCAGATTACTATAAAGATACTGTGAAGCTACTGTTAGAACTTTACTTCCTTAAATTTTTCACGAAGTGATTCCCGGGATTTTAATTTATAAATTGACCTATCTCTTCTGTAGTATTGCTATCTGTAATATTGCTTCAATGTCCGCTGAATTACCCCAAAATAAAATGTTAAGAAACATCCTGACTTTTTTTTGTGAAGATTAGAATTTCCTGAAATTTTATGAAATGCCAGTAACTTTAAAAGTTTCAGAAGCTTAACATATATCATTTCACTAAAATAGAAGCGAAGCGTATTTCTATCTAATCCAAAGTAACTGGCAGAGTTTTAGAAAAGTCTGGTTTACGGTTAAAAGTTAGAAAACTAACGCGCTACAAACTTCGTCCCAACTAATTTGCAGTAAATCCCGTTTACTATTGATTGAAGAATACTTTTTAGATTTTTTACTGAAGATCGAGTCAATAAATTGGAAATTTCCAACTTTATAAATCAGCCTGGATAAGAGAGATTCCCACACTTTATATCACTTAGTATTGTTGAAAATAAATGTACACCATTTTCATACCTAGATTTTTATTATGTAATGTTATCTATAAATACGCTTTTGACATTTGCTTTTTATTACAAGCTTTTATTTAACTTGCAGTGTATGTGTGTATATAAGTATGTTAGTATATTTGTATATTCGTTTGTTACAGGTCAAATCTTGCAAGCTTAATTAGATCCAATTCCTCTTATGCAAAAATTTTGCATACTGCTTCAGTTCCGATGACAATTTTTATTATAAGCATGACCTGATACTACGTTCAGGATTGGCTCCAGACAAGGGAACTCCCCAACGGTTAACAATACAGTTATGAAATTTTATGTTTCTTAGTATTAAAGCTGTATAATTAAAGCTTGTATTTTTAAATATTTAAACAAACCTTGTTTTTCAATAGATTTCAGGATATCAGTAAAAAAACGTATTTACTTAATTTACGAACGTTAATACGTAATACTTGATTCTAAACATACAACAATACATCATTGAACATAAAGTTTAAGACAAAGCCGAGACATTTTAAAATATATTAAAAAAATGAGTACTTTATTTACTTATCTTAAATTGTTGTCACATTAAAAATCACCGCTTCAGCTTTAATTAGACAGTTCTGTTGTTTGAGCAGTGACAGCCTAGTGGTTTGCACGTTGGTTTCTCGAAGGTCCTGAGTTCAAATCCTGCCGCGTCTCTAATTTTCAAAGTTATGAGCGTATTAGAAGTTGATTATCACTTGCTACGGTGAAGGAAAACTTCGTGAGAAAACCTGCACTCCATAATTCTCGAAGGTGTGTACTTGGCTAGCGCGGTGGACTATGGCTACTCCTCATACTGGAAGAAGAGACCCAAGCCCAGCAGTGGGACAGTTTTAAGTTGCTATGATATAGAATAATAAATTATAAATTTGATTCAAATGACTAATTACTTTTAACTGTATGTCTTTAATTTAATAATTGACAGGCCGGTTGGTCTAGTGGTTAGTGAACCTGGCTACTACACCGGAGGTCGTGGGTTCGAATCCCACCCAGGTTAAACTTTTCTGTGATGAGCTGAAATGTTTGTTCTGTGTGTCTGGGTGTAAATATCTGTATAAGTATGTATTTAAAATTAT
>DWJZ01004321.1:0-15522 GCA_018249125.1 Asbolis capucinus | reverse complement strand
CAAACTTTTCTGTGATGAGCAGGAATGTTTGTTCTGTGTGTCTGGGTGTAATATCTATATAAGTATATATTTAAAAGGATATATGTATGTTTATCAGTTGTCTGATCAGCATAGTACAAGCTTACCTTTAGTTTGGGGTCAGATAGCCGTGTGTGAGTTATCCAAAGATATTTATATATTACTAGCTGACCCGGCCAACTTCGTTCTGCCTCAATCGATAAATAAAAAAGCTAAACGTTTTAAGTCAACAATTTTAAAACATCGATGTTTAGTCCAATATCGATGACCATCGAAAATCAATGATAATTTACCATCCCTATTTCTAAGGAAAAAACTGTTGTTTTTATTAAATTCCTAACATTTTTAACACGTTTTATTCACCTTTTAAACCTTCCCTGGACTTCAACAAATAATTCAAGACCAAAATTAGCCAAATCGCTCCAGTCGTTCTCGAGTTATAGCGAGACTTACGAACAGCAATTCATTTTTATTATACATATATGTAGATGTATAGTTTGAAAGTTCAATGCCTCTGTGCTTCTTTGAAAACTGTAATAAACCCACCTAGGACGTTGAAAATTAATAGTGTTTCATATTTGCAAAGTATATTTAATTAAAAAAAATCAAAAATATTAAAAACTCATAATTTGCTTTGCGCTCGATTGACATATTGCCCTAGAAAGCCTACATATACGCGCCACGTTTACACGTTACAACATATTTACGTATTTACGCATATTATGTCAATTTTACGCATTACGCACCTCGTATCTGAATGTTGCAGAAGTAACGAACTGGAATTATATTTTTTTTATCTTTATGGTCATGATGGAAAAGATGTTTTGTTAACTCGGTTAACACATAAGAATGTACAATAAAAATAAGTATTTTCTTATTAATACATATATACATAGGAGCTGGCGTGACATAAATTCTACAAAATGGTTTATTGTGTAAAGGCATTAGGTATTCAAAATCCTGAATTCTAATTCTTCATATCTATATATAATTACATAAAGCAAAAGTTTTGAGCTCCGTTCTACAAAAAAATCCCCAGACGGATCAGTATGAAATTTGACGAAGTTAAATTTTGCACGGAGAAGGAGTGCAGAAAACGACTACTTTATATAACCATGCATATATTGGGCTAACGCTAATTTTAACTCGCGACTTCGTTACTGTCATACATGATTTTTGCGAAACTTTAACCACTTACGCAGCGCACGCGGCGGAAGCTCTCAATAGGAAAAAAAATCCCCGATTTCGAAACATTCTTCATTGATGCTTCGCTCCTATTGGTCTTAGCGTGATGATATATAGCCTGTAGCATTTCTTAATAAATGGGCTATCTAACACTGAAAGAATTTTTCAAATCGGGCCAGTAGTTCTTGAGATTAGCGCGTTCAAGCAAACAAACTCTTCAGCTTCATAATATTAATATAAATAATAATATAAAAAAGAACGAACCTGATATCTCAAGGTTCTACATCCGGTAGCCATTAGTAGTAGTACAAGTATATTTCAAATTTTATTTTGTCAATAACCTTCACATAATAAATTCAATCAGATAAAATAAATAAAAATTAATAAACACATCAACTTTTAATAAAAACACCAGACAACTTTAAATCCCTTATACGTCAACAGCATTTAACCGAAAAAGCATTTTGATGTTGTTGCTAAATGAAATATTATTCTTAATTTGAAGAATAAATTAATTCTAAGTAATGAAATTCCACGGTCAGTTCCTTGAGGCTCTGGCTATTAAAAAACCCTTTCCGTTCCGCGTAAATCGGAACAATGGGACCAGTAAATTGATTTAATGTTACCAAAAATTGTAAAATATTACCTTAGATGTTAAAAGCAACGTTCTTTTACCCCGGGGAATCAAGTAATCATAAAAAGGAGTCTCTTCTTAGCCATTTTCGTACAAATATTACTTCATATTTTGTTGCCTCTTATTTTTTTGTAACTTTTGCCTGTGATTTCGTCATGTGAACAATTTTCATTCCCACCTTGACTAAAAATTCAATACTGTTATAATATTAATGTGTTATTAAATATTTGAGTTAAACGACTGTCGATGTTGTTATAGCAAGAAAATTATTAATTGCTAATTTTAAAAAAAGAAAGATTTTATTACATCAAAAAACGGATTCTCTTTGTGAAGAAAGATTTATCACATGACATGGATTGAATTGTCTGAAAGATTGAATATTTGTATTGTCATGATTTAAATTAAAAGAATTACTAGAAGCTGCCTTCGCTTTTCTTCGGAAGAACCAGATACCGGAAAAAGGTAGTTATTGTGACATAACTGTAACAGTTAGACATAAGGTATCACGGAGTTACTTGTAGATATTGATGTCCTCTATAAAATTGTAATACATAACTATCCTCTAATGTTAATAATTTCGTTAATTAATAATAATTTCGTTACTTAATTAGTTAATGGTTAATAATTTATTTAATATATTTTTTCTTTAAGTTACATTATTGTTTTCAGACGGACGCCTAACTTTCTCAAAATATTTTAGAGCCTATGTTCATCAAGAATAATGTAGGACTCTAAAGGCGAAAGAAATGTTCAAATGGGCCCAGTAGTTTTCTCCTTTTCTCCTCAAACAAACCCAATTCTTCTTTACAATATTAATATAAACAGATTATTCTCAAACAAATTTGCGTAGTTTTTAAGCCTTATCGAGTTTAATTTATGAATTATCGTATAGCTTTTATCATAGAAACAAAATATGAATATCGGCAGACCTTACAGGTCTGCCCGCTGAGTGACTGGTGGCAGAACTGACATATAAAGACCTGTAACAAAAAAAACAATGCCGTAACAAAAAAACTAATTTGCGTTTTGCAATAGAAATGTATGTTTGTATGATAGCATTACAAACGAATCTAATGCACTTGAAAATCTAAAAGGACTTAGCTTAAACCGCAAGCTAATATATTTAGTGATGTGCCGTTAATATTAGTTGCTCAACAGGTATAGAAGCAATTAAATTATTCAGGATGTGACGATGTGGTTTGAGAGTACATTTCCATAAAAATATCTTTAGGAAATCCTACTGCTACACTTCTGGGTTTAGGACTCTCACAATGTAAAGGTTACAAGCCATAGTCTGGTTGGCCATAGTCTGGCTGGCCATAGTCTGGCTGGCCATAGTCATGTACAGGCCATAGGGTACTGGCTAAGAGCGGATTGATGGACTTCATACTTTTGACAACTTTGTGGAGAAATATCTGGAGTTCCTCGGGATATGCCCGGTTTCATATCTAACACAATAAAAAACCTGGGGGTAAGACAGTGCCCCGCTAAATCAAGAAATAAAGCGGCACGGCCTTACTATTCTTTTCTCGACTGTTCAACTTCTGTCTAAGATCTTTTTATGGGTAAATCTAAAATGAAGTTTGGTAATTACTAAAAAAACGTACACTGAGCCCCATTAAAGATTACCTTACGACGGCTATACCACTAACTAAATGTATTCGCTTTACTACATGTTGCATAATTATTTCCGACTAGAAATTGCCCTTGGTTTGCCAGCGGTTTCAGAGTTGTCATACTAACTTTAACCCATTATCAAACAAAGCAATTTTCTTATAAAAACATATCGTATAACCATTCTCGTATTTTAAACTCCTAATATGTCAAGTTTCGTCTAAATCTGTCTAGTGATTTTTACGTGAAGCTCGAACAGACAAACAGGCAGACAAGATATCCAAAAAAAAGTTTTGGTCACTATATCAATAACAAGGCCTCCTTGCATCGAAATTTCCGAAAAATACTTAATGTACAGAATTGACCGATGTATTGAATTGAATTTTATTATTAGTATAGATTTCCTACTTCTAAACATCGTCTGTTCAAACCCTAATGCTAGAACATTCTTAGCATAAAATTAATGAAAATCAAATACAATTTAATTTATTTTACAGCCCCATAGTAGTTGAACCCACAGACACTTGACCCAAGTGTCGCTCATCTTGAGATAACCCTGACGAAATAAGGAAACAAAACAGCCTGAGTCGATCCTATCGCAGTCACTGAGCGGGTCTCACGAATGAAACTAACTTCTCTGGCCGAACTACTTGTAACTTAATCCGAGGGAAATTGAACTTTAGAGACACAAAATAAAGTCGTTTTTTGAACGGGTTGAAACCATCGCTCTTGCATCGTTTACATCAGAGATAAGTTGGGATAGAGCGTTTTAGGTCAAAGAGGAACTACGTTAGTTCGTATATATCGTATCGTAGGCACGATCCCAGACTGTTAGAATTACTTATTGAAGTGATGGGATCCGAGACAAAGAAGCCATTATCGATTCAATCGAACGAATAGACGATGATTTTTTGTATTTATTGCATAAAAATAGGTTGTTTTTTCTTATACAGCATTATGCAGTTTAGTTAACAGTGCCTCTGCCTATGAAGAAAGAAGAGCAGGTTGGATTTCCGGATCATTGAAACCTATAATTGACGCACTACTGGGCTCGAGTCTCCTCTACCAATATGAGGGATCCACTGGCAAAGTGAGTAGACTTAACACACTTTCGAGAACTTTATGGGGAACTCTGAAGACTGTAGTTTTCTTAATAGGTACGCGTGTACAAGTTTTAACTTGAAATTTAAATGTTTTTTTTAAATATTGGTTTCGTATACAAGATAGTATAGATAATACAACTAATAGGACCCATAAAAAATTAATCTTAACTACCAAGTTATAATAAATTTAATTGTTTTAAAATATTAATTGTTATAAAAAATTGTATTTTGGACACGCGACTACAGAAAAACATTTCTTTGTTAAAACTTGTACGAAACGCAACTTGCCGGCCCACAAATAAAATCTTGCAAACGCATGTGGTGCGTTGCCAAAACGAAAAAGGTTCAAACTTTGATACATACATTACATATAGGTATTATAAACCAAAGTCTCCTATCGTGTATGTTTGTCTATCTCCAAACAAGTATTGTTATTGGAGTTCTAAAACCAAGTTACTTATATATGACGGCGCTGCCGTACGTTATACGACCGTAACTCAGTTCTGTTATATCTCGTAACGCCATCTTATAGCGATTACGGGAAACTTAAAGTAGTTTTGAGGTAAGCGGATAGTAGGTGGTTTGCTCATCTGACTACTGACATTTTCAAAAGCCAGTCAATGCCCGCCATTGTAGCAGTAAGGCAAAGATTCGTATTCGTATGTCGGGGTGGACGATCGTAACCAAATGTTGTCGAGCTCTCTGTATTCCCATATTTTTAGAGATTTATAATCCGTCTGAATCATGGCAAACCGTGATGATTTTTGTAAATGAATTCTGTCTACGAATAACCAAGGGGCCTAGGAATACCTCAGTCATATTATTTTGAATCTTAGGCCATGACCTGATACTCAGAGAGTTACTTTTATTTTCCGTTATTTCAATTCCTTCATAAAGATGAAAGCACGATCTTAATATTCGCAACAGTATAGTAGATTTGGAATAGTTTTGTGGTTAACACAATAAGATATCACCTCTTGCTTACTTAATATATATACATATATATAAATTAACGCTCAATGGTGGTTTGTTTTTGAACTAAGATTAGTCGAGGCTAACTCAAAAGTAGGTTAAACACTTGGCAACGTTTGCTAGAATTACAGACTTTTGCCACCGCAAAGGGTTTACGAGTTACGGCAACTTCTGTGTTGCAAGTTTATGTTAAATAAGAAAATGCAATTTAAGTTAGTGAAATCGGCGATTTTATTAGGAGCATTCAATGTTGTTGTTGAGGTAAATGCTTACAGTCATTACGGAGTTTAAGGAGATTTTAAATTGAAATTTTTATATACCTTTCTTCCGCGACTATGTCCGCGTGGGTCACCTCATCCCCCCCTTTTCCTTCCCCCAACGTAAATGTCTCCAAGTTAAGAGTGAATAGGGTTTTGCTAAGTTTGTGCGCTTTAACATCGCAGATTTCATCGCCACTCGCCATCAAGTGGGATCGTAGTCAAGCACTAACTTAAAAAAAATAGAATAAAAAATTAAATAAAATCAAATTACCACGGATACACAAACTGTACAAAACCATTACAAATGCAAATAAACGCAACAATAATACGATTTTCGTGGCTTAAGTGTCCTAACTTTTGAGTTGAAGTGTCCTAACTTGAAGCAAACATATTAAGAGCAAAATAACTGCAATGATGTCGCCAAAGCTACGAAGTATTTGTGGCAATGGTTCTTCGACGAGATTTTTAATATAGCCGCAGTAATCTTTTTAAGCCTCAGCTTTCTGCTCGGTATTTAATTCGGCATCTGCATATAGTTATGTTTGTTTACGTCGTCTATCTAGTTATTTAAATGTATTGTAATAGCAAAATAAAATGTACCATGTACTACTAACGACATCTAGTATCAAATATGTGAACAGATATCATTTACATTACTCACTCTTTTGTCTTCAGTAAACCTTGTTCTCGCTGAGATACGTTGTTTTATTATAAAAAAGATAGTCTGATAGTTCCATAGATAAGCCTAATCTAGCCTGATGGGTAAGCCTAGGGTGAATGAACCTAAGCTTCGTCTTTATGGAAGCGTTGGCCCGACATCTTGCGTCAGTCCTGATGCGTTCACAGCTCGGCGTGTGACGTCGATTCTAAACGTCACCGTTACGTCACAGTTAAGAAACAGCGGGTGCTGTCGGTAAGAAAATTGAAACTGCGAGTATCAAACATTTTTTACATGTTTGAGAAAAAAAATACCTCATTTTAATGTGTACATAAATTTGCAGCAGCTAATTTATCTTATTATATGTAACCTGAATAATATATAATTAAAAATTAGACCTTTATTTTGTCTTATTTGAATATTAAGCTTAGACGTGCCAAGAGAATACTACAGCACTAAATTCAGCTTTCTGTGGAAAGTTGTTATTGGAATGGCGCGCTCACAGAAACTATGTGGGACTCGGCTAAGCTCCGTAACCGATATTAATGACAGCAATATTGCTACCGTGTGACATTCAGCTTAGCCGGTAGCGTGAATTTCATATTAAAATAGCCGATGTTAGTGAAACAAGTAAAAGAAATAAGTAAATATATAAATATATGTTTGTACATAAGTATGCTGACCAGACAAACTTCGTTATGGCTGAGTTTTAATTAATTTATAAAATACACCAACACCGAAGATTATGGGTTCAATTCCTACCCAGGTCAAACTTTTCTGTGATGAGCAGGATTGTTTGTTCTGTGTGTCTGGGTGTAAATATCTATATAGGTATATATTCAACAATATATACATGTATGTTTATTAGTTGCCTGATTACCACAATACAAGCTAATGCTTAGTTTGGGATCAGATGATCGTGTGTGAGTTATCCAAAGATATTTATTATTATTGTGATAAATTATTGGTAAGTAAATTGTTAAAATACAATTTGTAATTTGTTAAAATACAATTATTTTTACAGATTTAATAGTTATTTTGATTTTCTCATCGATTTGATTTGAACTCCAAACCAACAAGTTATGATATCTGGGATACAGTAGATGCCGATAATTCTGCCAGCCTGCTTTACCTATATTTTTTATACATATAAATCCATAGACAAACACGCTAAGAACGGGGTAGTAGACTGAATCTCGGAGAATCTCAGATAATATGCAGATTTTCACTCGATACTCCGTTGAATCTGCAGTAATAAGATTAAAATATGCATAGGTGCGTTCAGAATTTGGACTTGAACGAATGAAGACTTAAAATCGCTAAGCTCTCCAGCATCAAATTGCTCCCAACTTGGTGCAACTTGATGTACGTTAATGATAATATTGCTGTCATTAATGTCAGTTATTGAGCTTAGAGTCGGCCGAGTCCCACATAGTTTCTGTGAGCGCGCCATTCCAATAACAACTTGCCACCTAAAGCTGAATTTAGACCTGTAGTATTCTCCTGGCACGTCTTAGCTGTCTTACGTATTTTATATACGTCTTTTATATATATATATATATATATACCTTTTTTATTTTCTATAAATTAGTGCTTGACCACTATCCCACCTTTTATATATATATATATACACGGTGTTCCCACTCAAGTGTGATGTACGTCTTCAAGAGAATACTGAATAAGCATTTACTAAGTTACTCGTATTGCGCCCAACACCTAAGACAGCATCGCCACTTTCCATCAGCCAGGAACGATGTCAAGAATTAACTTATTCTAAGTAAAAAAAGTAATTAAAAATCAAATCATATATTTCATATAGATATTTTCAATACACTTATGACCGTAATTTTTTACAAGCTTTAACTTGCAGTGTATGTTTTTATATTAGTATGTTAATATATTAGTTTGTTACGGGTCAAATCGTGCATACTTAATTAGACCCACTTCCTCTTACACTACGGAGCTGAAATTTTGCATAAAGCATTCATTCTAATAATAATGCATTTTTATGACAAGCATAATCTGATACTACGTTAAGGATTGACTCCAGATAAGGGAACTCCTCGACCGTTAACAGTATAATTACAAATTTTTGCGTGTTTCTTTGTATTATGGATCTATAATTAAAGCTTGTGTTTTTTAAATATTTTTGATAAACCTTGTTTGGAATCAACAGTTGGAAATGAGCTAGTTAACGGGAGAAGAAGTTACATAGAATACATTTCAATTCAATATAGATTTAATTGTATTGTAGTGTTGTTTTTCACCTTTCGCCCTGTGTGTTGATGTGTGTGATAATTAGACTTAAAACATTGTATTTTCTCTGTATGTATTGTATTGTATTTCATATGTATTGTATGTCATATGTATGAAATACTTTTGAGAAAATAATAATTTTTATCTGTAATGGGCTTTAACCCATCGATGGCCCACTTCTGAGCATGGTCTCTTCATACTGAGGAGGCCTGGAGCATACTCCACCACGCTGCTCCAATACGCATTGATGGAGAGAATAGTGACCAGCCCGTGTCAGAATTTCTTATACCGAACGCCTCCGACATGGCTTAACGATTGCTATCTAACGACAACGACCGGGACCGACGGCTGTATGTCCTTTCGAAGCATGGAAGTATTCTTGAATTTTTTGCCACTAGCGGTCACCCATCCACCTACAGACAGCGCTGACTGTTGCTTAACCTTTTCTATCACTTACAATCGATACAAGCCGCTGAACTATGACCGCTTACAAATACCGTAATATGTAGTACAAATAACAATACAATACGGTTTAACAATACTAACATTTGAGATTCTATAAGCAGTAAGATTTTGATTACATCGCCGACACGCAAATCTCACGTCAGCCTCAAGGGAGGAGGAACTCGACGTTGACGGTCTGGCCTTTGAGGTCTTGAGGCTTTGAGGCAACAAATGGATTTAGGTTGATTTGAAATCCATAAAGTGTTATTTTACGTACGAAAGCATCTTCAATTCTTTATGTGAGATTATTAGCTTACGAAATGAAGTATTTTACTACTTGAATGACGACGCTTTGGTTTTTGATTCATAAAAAAATGTTAATTTATACATTTTTCCTCAATATAAACCAACTGTCCCACTGTTGGGCTCGGTTGGGATCGGTACAGATGGCCACGCTGGCCAAGAGTGACTTCGTAGACTTCACACACATTTGATTAGTTTTTGTGGAGGTTTCTTTGCGATGTTTTCTTAACTATTTCTATTCCGTATATACATATGTTTGTCTAGTGATTTCTGAAACTCAGACGGCTGATCTCATTTAAATGCAGTTTTCTCTGTTCATTCTTCTAAAAATAGTTAAGAAATAAATGAAAATTTTAAACGCTCTTCTTCAACCCCTCTTACTTTCCATCCCCAATCAGCCCCACAGTTATAACTTCGATAATAAACGGCTTTCATCCCTTATTTCAACTCCTTCAATCATTTGACCGCAGAACAGTAAGTTATGTTTTTTCTCCAATTCTATTCTATCTCTGTAAAAAGTTTCATCAAAATCGATTCAGTGATAAGATACAGACAGAGTTACTTTTATTAAATTAGCAAGGATACAGAGTAACCCTAATCTATGCTAATCATAAAACTGTAATGGGGTCAATTCTGTACATTACGTAATTATTCGTACATTTTAATGCAGGAACGCCGTGTAATCCATATAGAGACCGAAACATTTTTTTTTAATTCATTGTCTGTCTGTCTGTTCGAGCTTCACGCAAAAACTACAGGACATATTTAGATGAAACTTGGCATAATCGAAGTTTAAAACCCGAGAAAGATTATAGGACAGGTTTTATCCCAGGAAATGGCTTTGTTCCTGCGCGATAACAGGTTAAAATTAGTATGGCAACTCCGAAACCAATGGGCCAATTTAGATAAAATTCAGCATGTTTGTAGCTTATGTCACGACATATAGGATATTTTTTATCCCAGAAAACTGCTTCGATTCCAAGGAATAATAGGTTAAAATTAGTATAGCAACTCTGAAACCACAGGACAACTCTTCTTCCAAAGCAAAGCGAGGATAAGTTATGATATAAAAAAATCTATATATTATATATATAAATTAATTGTTGTTCGTTAATCTGGTTAAGAGAAGGACTGGATGGTTTGGCAACTTTTGGCCTTGAATTATTTTTGGATATCCAGGGAAGGCTTAAAAGGTAAGTAAAATATGATAAAAATTCTAGGAATTTCGTGAAAACAACAATTTTGTTTTTCCTTAGAAATGGGGATGGTTGATTATTTTATAGCTTTTAAATATTTATAAGCCACATCTAATAATAAAACTTGATGTTTTCGCGTTTTCACGTTTAGCTTTTGTTAGTTATGTGTGGCTGTTAGTACAAAGTCTGTCGGGTCAGCTAGTATTAAATAAAGATAACGTACATATAAATGATATTCACACATCAAATTATTCTCCAAGCCCTTACTTGTCAAAATGTCTGCGTCTCGTTTGAGGTTGCCCAAAATTATATTCTGAAGTTGGTTTAGATATTATCTGTATTCATAACGTAAATACCTGCTTGCGTAATGTAGAAAGAGGAAAGAAAGCAAGAAAACGTATATATTCCGCCAAAGTGTACATATACGAGTACAAAAAAACTATTAAAAATATTTAAAAACACAAGCTTTAATTATAGATCAATAATACAAAGAAACACACGAATTTTCATAACTGTATTTAACCGTTAAGGAGTTCCCTAATCTGGAGCCAATCCTGAACGTAGTATCAGGTCACGATTGTCATAAAAATGGATTGTCATCAGAATGAAAACTTTATGCAAAATTTCAGCTCCGTAGTATAAGAGAAAATGGGTCTAATTAAGCTTGCAAGATTTGACTCATTACAAACAAACATACTAACACTAATGTCTAAACATACACTGCAAGTTAAATAAAAGCTTGTAAAAAGAAAAATTCCATGGCACTTGGTACAAAAAAAAATACAGCAAAAAAAAGCTTAAAAAATTATAAAAAGGAAGCAAGTTTTGCTTATTCATTATTAATTTATTATTAAAAAGGAAGCAAGTTTAGCTTATTCATTATTAATTTATTATTAATATGGAAGCAAGTTTAGCTTATTTATCACTGCAACCAATAACTGTCTTCAGGTTGAGTTTCTTCTCACAATATGAGGGGTAACAGGTTATAGTCCACTACTCTGGCCAAGTGAGGATATGTAGACTTCACACACTTTCAAAAACTTTTATGGGAAACTCTCAGTTAGAACGAAAAGCGTTCAAACCCTTAAAATCTCACTAATATTTATAGTTTATCGAGTTTGTATATATATATATATATATAATATATTTTATATATATATTTGTATATATATAATATTATGCTAATATTATAATGCAAAAGTTTGAGATACTTGAGAGAGAAAACTACAGAATGATTCAAAGTAAAATTTGGCATATAGAGATTATCAGTACAAGCAGTGATAACAACAATGACAACAGATGACAAGAAAGTAGTGATAGCCTAGTGGTTTGAACGTTCTCTCGAACTGAAGGTCCTGGCTTGAAACCCTGTGCGTATCTCTAACTTTCAAAGTTATATGCGTATCAGACAGTTGACAGTGTTTATTATTACGGTGAAGAAAAACATTTGAGGAAACCTGGATTCCCGATACCTTTTCGTCAAGGTCTCGAAGGTGTGTGAAGTCCACTAATCCGCACTTGGCCGCCGTGGACATCGGCCTGTACCCCTCACATTGTGACTGAAGCCCCAGCAGTAGGTTACGGTGGCGAGACAGGTATAGGTTACAATGATGAATGAATCTGTACATAGAAACACTAGAAGCTGAGAAAGAACAAAAGTTATTTTTTATCGCGAAAAAAAGGCTTGAAACCAATCAAATAGAGCATGAAAGTTTGGAAGGAAATTCGGCTGGAAACTTGAGATGTAGTTTTTCTTACATGTGATAGACAGATATGATAACTCGGCTCATGGGTATAGACATATATGTATGATAACTTGGCTCTTGGGTAGAGACAGATATGATAACTCGGCTCATGAGTATAGACAGATATGATAACTCGGCTCATGGGTATAGACAGATATGATAACTCAGCTCATGGGTATAGACAGATATGATAACTCGGCTCATGGATATAGACAGATATGATAACTCAGCTCATGGATATAGACAGATATGATAACTCAGCTCATGGATATAGACAGATATGATAACTCGGCTCATGGGTAGAGACAGATATGATAACTCGCCTCATGAGTATAGACAGATATGATAACTCGGCTCATGGATATAGACAGATATGATAACTCGGCTCATGGGTAGAGACAGATATGATAACTCGGTTCATGGCTCTCGGCTCATGATAACTTGGCTCGGCTCATGAGGCCATGCGGCACTTTATAACGGAGTTGATGAGTGTTAAGTTTGATTTTAAACATTCGTCATCGTGGACTTATACAGTGTTTCTGGACACCAGTGTCAGAGACTTAAAGGGAATGAAATATGGTATTTTTTATCGAAAAACCACTAATCAAATTTTCTCTTGCCCCATCCATGATAAAATGGCAGCCATTTTGTTTTTTTAATTTCAAATTGTAGGCGTCTGTACTGTTTTAATCAGTGCTATCTGATACATTTTATTTAATATTCTTTTCATATAAGAATAAAAAAGGATTTAAAAACAAAACGTAATGTAATTGATAATTACTAGAATCTAAGAACCAGTTATTAGAAAAATGTAATTTTTGTGACATAACTGTGACAGTTACACATATGGTGTTGTGAATTTATTAGTAGATATTAATGTCCTCTATAAGACTGTAGTACATCATTTTGCTCTATTATTAACAATTGCCGCAGCGTACGCGATGTAATATTTTTTTGGTATTATTTTCGCAATTAAAATACGTTATCGAATTTTACATACTGTTCCCAAACGTTTATGAAAATATTTTATAGCTTTTATTCATCAGGGATAATGTAAGATTCTAAAGGTAAAAGAATTTTCAAATCGATTCAATTATTTTGGAGTCAATTCGGCCCAAACAAACAATCAATTCAAACTTTCCTCTTTATAATATTAGATTAGAAGAATAATTTCAATACTTCGATCGATATGGGTCGTGGTTACTGCAAGACTGTGATGAAGAGAACCTCTTGACAGCTGGTACTTGACAGACACGAATGAAAGACGAACCTGTCAACTTTAAGTTTTATTATTTGCACTCATAGACCTAACTTTAGTAATACTGTGTCTATATTTGCAGTGTATGAAACCTAAGGAGTGAATTATGACAGACATAACTTAAGTTACATTATATTATTGTGGAAGCGGTGATAACCCAGTGGCTAAGAATTCGGCCTCCTACTCCGAAGGTCCGGGTTCGAATCTCAGGGCGCGCACTTCCGACTTTTAGAAGTTATATGCGTTTTAAGCAATTAAATGTCACTCACGATAACGGTGAAGAAAAACATCGTGAGAAAACCTGCATGCCGGGGAGTTTGCTAAACTCAAAAGTGTGTAAAGTCTGCTAATCCGTACTTGGCCAGCGTGGTGGACTATGGCTTTAACCTTCTCTTTCAGAGAAGGCCCATGCTCAATAGTGGGCCGTGATGGGTTGAGATGATGCTAAATTATAATAATCGGAACACGGAATTTTAAAATATGTAAACGTTTGTTTATTAGTTTTACCATGTACCTTCAACATGGCATGTGCACGGTTTCAGTAATACCGTATTCTTTTCCCTAGAAAGGAACATAAATCTTAAGATTATGCTAATAGCTTTCAAATGTGCAAGCCGACGAAATGAAATTTTAATTCAACACTAATGGTATTTAATTAGGGCGGTTGTCCGGACATAAATTTTCATTGCTCAAAGCCCAAGAAGGTCTTTCCAGCTATGCTTATTTTTTATATAGAAAAGTGTACTGCTTTTTGTAATTTTAATTTAAGTAGATTTAAAATAGATCACTATTTTTAAATTGTATTCTAAAACTTAAAATAATTATTTTAAATTAAATTCCATTGGATATTAATGTTCGTATTTCAGAGTTTCGCTTATTATGTGTCATATTTAATCGTGTTTTTAAGCGACATCTTTGGAATAAAAATTAAAAATGAACACTCTTGTAATTCCTATTTTCAGATATTTCATTATTTTTCCTCGCCAACGATCTCGTTTGTAATAATAAAATTTCATTAATTAATAAATATTTTAAAAGGACCTATAATTTCTACCGCTCTATTTCAACAGCTTCTAGCCTTTCTTCGAGAAAAAAAGAAGGCCGTATTTTTCCCCAAGTTATATTCTACCTCTGTACCAAGTTTCATCAAAATCGGTCCAGTAATCTAGGCGTGAAAAGTTAACAGACAGAGTTCCAATGATTTAAATAATTTAACTTTTAAATTGACTTTTGATGTATCAACTTCTTAATAGGAAATAAGAGGTCTCTCTTATTTCGTTGAGAGTTGAAAGTTATTTAGCGATATCCTAAGTTGAAAGATATAGAAGTAAAGTCACGGATGACAACACACTTTGAATTTGTTTCAAAGCATTAACGTCTTACACATAATATTTCAAAGCCTTACTTTTATTATATTAATAATTACCAACTCTAAATAATGTCGTGTTAGGATTGGATATAATCACATGATATTTTATAGTGCACAGAGGTCGGCAACCCGCAGGCCGGCGGATGCGGCCGTATGCCATTGCGGTTCAGACAGACCTCATTAAAGTACTTCGCATTTCTTATCCGACCACGCCACATAAAATGTGGTCCGCACTAATATCCTTTTAACATTTGTGGCCCTCATCAGAAAAGGTTGCCGACCCATGTCTTACCCATTTAAGCAAATAAATAGAAGTACATTTTATGATGATGCTAGAAGAATCCAGACGGAAACAAGTTTAAGCCTCACAGAAAAATTATATACTGCTTACAAAGTTAAAAAAAATATATTGTAATTCAGCTAACAGGCAGGTTGGTCTAGTGGTTAGTGAACCTGACTACTAAACCGGTGGTCGTGGGTTCGAATCCCACCCAGGTCAAACTTTTC
>DWJZ01004320.1:0-15522 GCA_018249125.1 Asbolis capucinus | reverse complement strand
TCCGTTTCTGCCATTCAACCTGGCAGGGGTCGTTGGTACAGATTTATCCATGAAAGTATTATTTTATATAACACGAAATTCATACGTAGAAAATTATGATTTAAATACCACTTTTTTAATACACCATTTATATCCATTTAAAAAAAATTGTGTCATAAAGTAAAAAGTTCTTACGGTAATTTAAGGTGTCAATCAAATATATATAATGAAAGCACTGCACCTATTATTGATTCTGGAAAAATTATTAAAAAAAAAATCGTAAACAAGTAAATGAGAGACTCGGTCATCTGATGATAAATGGTCGCCATTACCACTAAGGGTAGCGGGTACCAACGCGTTTCCAGTAAAAATAAAGTGATACATTCACTACTTGAATAAAAATTAAGTACAAGAAACAATAAGCTCCAATTTTCTGTTAAATGTTATGGATATTTTAACAGTAAATTGATATCAAAGATACATTTATAGGAATGAAGCAAAGGCTACTTACCCATGTTTGGCGAAATCTGCCCAAATTTTAGTCACATTGAATACAATATCTCTCAATTTCTTCTGTTCAGTATACGCCTTTCTGTTCAAATCTTGTAAAAAGAAATAGAAAAGATCATCAGCATGAGAAGCTCCAGGCAAATTGGGATATCCCGCTATAGCTTTCACAACATTCAGATCTGTATCGTAATTAAATCTGTACATGTAAACGGGCACATTGAAATTGGAATACAAATTCGTAAATCTATGACTCTGGTATGCAAAATGAAGATCGGTTTGCAAATTACTAATAGCTTCAGCGTCGTCTTTGGTAATATCTCTGTCTCCAACGTAGAATTTTTTGACTCTATTACCAAATTCAATTAACTTTTCATGAGACACTTTTTCAACGAGCATTCTTGGTACGTAATAAGACGGATTTTTATTGTTAAAGTCCAGCCTCTGTATTTGGTAGTTAACTAAAATAATGCCTTCTGCCGAGTTATATCCGACAATAAGTGGAACTTTGTTAACATTTCCTTTAGTGAGGGTATCAATTGCTCTTTCGGTTATAAATGCTTCAGTATTAGGGAATTTCTTTTCTACAACCGGTACGAAGTGTTCGGGTAGTCCTCTACGCTTCTCATCTTCTGTCATTGATTGGTACGTAACGTTAGCTAGGTCTAGTGGCTTAACTTGCCGGAAGAATTGTAAAAGCTCATCAGTAGTTTTCGCATCTTTACCTAGGGACTTCCCTAGTCTGAACGCTCTTTCTTTAGGATTTTCTTGCAATGCCCAATCATCGGTGCAAACTCCGCTTTGAGCTATCGCACCATGAAACAATCCCCTAGACATTGGTGATAATAAGTGGTAAGTCACTGATCCAGCGCCAGAACTTTCTCCGAAAATAGTTACGCGGTTAGGATCTCCGCCAAACTTCGCTATATTCCTCTGAATCCATCGAAGTGCTGCAACTTGGTCCTTCATAGCAGCATTTCCAGGAACTTCAGGTGTATCTAAACAAAGATATCCTAATACTTCCAGTCTATAATTAATCGTTACGTATACCATATCGTGTTGTAACAGGAATTCAGGCGGATATAATTCAAAGTTACCAGATCCATATCTATTAGACCCACCGTGGATGAAGACCATAACAGGTGTTTTGGCATTAGGAGACAAGTTCTTAGAATAAACGTTTAGGAAAAGACAGTCTTCACTACCCTCTACAAATCTTTCAAAGCCATCGTCATACTGTGGACAAACTGGCCCATGTTCAATGGCATCACGAACGCCCTTCCAAGGAAGTGGCGGGCGAGGAGCCTGAAATTTACAAGAAAATATTTAATTAATAACTTGGCACAATTTAAAGCCAACGCCATACACATTCTTCTCTTGACTCACCATAAATCTGAAGTTGCCAGTAGGAGGCTGGGCATATGGAATGCCTTTAAAGCTGTAGTACCGATCGCCGTTGATAAGAGTTTTCAAGGCACCTTTTAATTGTCCTTGGGATACAGTAACGACAGGATTTTCCTAAAATAGAAACGATATTTTCAATTAAATAATTGATTATTGGGAAGTTTTAGAGTAATAAAAAGGAAAATATGTAGCCATGAATACATATGAATATAGATGGTTAATGGCCACAGTAATTAAAGTGTTAGTTAGTGTGAGGTTATTGGAGTGTTCGATGATAACACGAGCAACTTCAATATTTCGATTATACTAAATACTTGATGCGAATAATTAATTATGAACATTAAAACACCACAAATTCTACTTATTATTCGATTAATCATGTAGAATCAGGGAGTAGTTCAGGTCTGGACCTCTTTACAGTTATAGGGGCTCGAACAAGATTTTCTCCAAATTAAAGTAAAGCTTGTAAAAAGATATGTAAATTTAAGAATTCTATCGTTCCTTATACCGAAACGAAACGCGCCAACACAATATTATTAATATTATTCTGACGACTTACCACAAACTCATCACGCTTTCCTTGATGGCCACGTTTATGTGCTTCACCATCACTCATCATATTCATCATCACCAATAACATCACACATGGCACTATCATGTTTGTTGTCTCTCGTGCTAACTGTATACAAATGGAAGTTGATTCTCTGAGCCGTCTTATTTATTCCCTCGTGTTTTCCTTACCGAGTAACTGAATCGGTGACTAATTTACGCATGATATTGCTTATTTAAGCAAATAAACACTTTTTCTTTGTTTACTTAAATGTTACTGATATGAAGTAACATTTAAAAAATTATAAATACCTAAAATAGGGTACTCTCGCATCCAAACAATTAACACAAAACCTTAAAAAATACTCTTAAACCTTCCTCGGCAATTGCTCTACCTATTGGCGAAAACCGCATGAAAATCCGTTCAGTAGATTTTGGGTTCATCGCGAACATATAGACAAACGGGGTGAGAGAACATGAATTTATAATATGCAATGATTAAAATTTACTATTCTGTAAAGGTATGTCGCAGGTTGCAAGTTTTGCATCAGTTTGTCCTTTTCAAGAATCTTCAGACCTCTTCAGGAACAGTGCGGATGTTACAATAGGGTTTAAAAGGTCGTAAGTGCTTTCTACTACCCGTCAAAACCAACTTCATTGCTAGGCAGATCGAGCCGATGAAAATACCTACTGGTTCTCATCACATCAAGGGCCTTGTACAATTGTAACAGACGATATTAACCACAGCGTATTAGCTGAGATTCGCAAATAGCGAGCAGGCAGTCAACAGCAACATGCTACATGCTCGCTTTGACACTGCAATTTTTGCGGTGAAATTAGTGCTACTCCGAATTCAGTAGCACGATTAGTGCTGCGCCCACAGACAAATGTATTTTCTGTTATCGTCCAACATACTCGTGCCATTTCGTAACAGAAATGCCATTTGTCTAGTGGCACTGATGCGTAATACGAATATGCAATTTACGAGCAAATATCGCAAAATTTTAGTAATTGCTTTACGCTTGCAAGATGCGTAATAGAACCGCCACTTGTGGGTAACCTTTTGAGGATATCGCTTTTATCTGGTTTTCTTTCTCATTGCCAGGGACTTATTCAGGAAGTGCCCAATCCTGTCAACATGTTTAGTCTAATTTAGGGGACGTAAGCCCAAATCCTGTCGCCAATTCAGCAGGACCAGGACATGGATACCAGTTGTGCTGGTAAATAACCGGAGTGTCCTGCTTGTTTAGGAATCAGGACGGACTCTACTTGCACCTAACGGTAATTACATACTAGGTTTGATTTTAGACTTTTCCTTCTCATAAGCGGGCGCTACAGATGCGCGAGTTATACATAAATTATGTGTGTATATGTTTAAGTTATCGGCAAAACTTTGCAGTAGTAATATTATTATCAGTTAATTTGCACGTAGATTACAAGGTCATATGTCATTTCTCATAAGATTTCTAGGTTTATTAGGTAGCTCGGGAATAGAATTCGAGCGACGGTATCCCCTGTCGTAAGAAGCGACTAACAGTTCGGGATTGCGGGTGGGTAGAGTGGGATCTCTAACCGCCCAATAGCAGACCCGGGAAGGACGTCGGTAAGTGTGGTCATATACCGTCGTAAACTGGGTAGACCATGTGCGAACATCAGGTACGGACAAAAGTGAAACCGAAGAACGTAATAGTAAAATTTTTTTTCTTCACTTTGTGCAATTTAGTCAATATTTATCGTGAAAACGAACACTACAGTACCTGCACACTTTAATCTTCTATCTTCTTAAATACCAGGATGAATAGGATATATTCGATAATTTATTTACGGTGATAATTGCGAGAGATAAAATATTATTTTCTTGTACGGTTACTGGTACAATATAATGAACAGCTTCCTTCTGCAAACCTTTCACCAAGAAAGACATGATAATGGGCTTGTAAAAAACCCTTTGTTACAATCAGGAGAAATAATACTAATATATTGGAGAATTTTAATTATAAATTACATTTCATATTTTTTAATAAATAGTTTTATTTAAATTTTAATTAGTGATGTGTGGTATACCAGCTTCTTTGTACAACTCATTCCAGAATTCGATTCTCCTTCGATCTGCATAGTATCCCATCGAAACGTTATCTTCCAATCTCAAATACTCCTTACCAGTCTTCGTGTAGGGGGCCCAGTTAACTCCAGGTGTTGGATGCCTGAAAAATATTGAATATGAGTTTGTCAAATCTTCACTTTGGGTTCATGCATTTATAAGTTCAGGGGCATTAAAGCGATATCAACCAAGGCCCAAAAGTAAAAGGCTTAAACTTTGAACACAATCCCAAACTATTTTATGATTTTTGAAACACCTTACAGCACAATTTAGTCCAGTTTGCGGTTATTCTGAGCTCACATAGTCCTTCTAAAGAAGTTTTTAAAACCAGTAATAACTACTGAAATCAATGTTAACAACGATTTGATCATAATTAAGTATAGAAATAAGTCTTGCAATATACAAACAAGTCCCTTCATAAAGTCAAACCAGAGAGAGACCGAACGGCAAAGAGTACAGAGCAGTAAGTACAGTCTATACTAGTACAGAGGCGCTTAAAATTTGTAATTTAACAATAAAAATAAACTTTACCCAAATCGTGCAAAATCAGTCCACAGTTTTGTAACGTTGTACACAATATCCTTCAGTTGCTGCTGTTCGTCGTACAGTTTCTTGTTTAGTTGGGTGTAAAACAGATACATCAAGTCATCTGCGTGGCAAGCTCCTTTCAAATTTGGGTAACCAACTAGGGATTTAACTACGTTTAAGCTGGTGTCATAGTTGAATCTATACATATATACATCCCTATTAAAATCAGCTATTAGGTTGACGAATCTGTGCGCATTGTAGGAAAAATTTATATCAGTTTGCATATCAGCTATAACTTGAGCATCTTCTTTAGTTATATCTCTGTTTCCTACGTAAAACTTCTTTATTCTATTACCAAATTCTATTACCTTATCTTGCGATATTTTTCTAGCTACCAGTCTTGGAACGAAATATGATGGATATTTGTTATTCAAATCCAACCTCTGAATTTGGTAATTAACCATAATTATACCTTCCGCAGAATTGTACCCAACTATGACTGGCACTTTGTTCATTCTCTTGTTTAAAATCATATCTGTAGGACTTTCAGTAATGAAGGCAGTTACATTTGGAAACTTCTCTTCTACTACGGGAATGAAATGTACAGGAATTCCTCTCAATTTTTCTTCCTCTGTCATTGTTTGATACGTTATGTTGACGAGGTCAAGAGGCTTTACTTGTCTAAGAAACTGCAATAGTTCAGTAGTGTCTCTTGTATCTTTTCCTAAAAGTTTTCCAAGTCTAAATGCCCGTTCTCTAGGATTTTCACTGTAAGACCAGTCATCTATGCATGTTCCGCTTTGTGCTATCGCCCTGTGAAACAATCCTTTAGATAAAGGCGAAAACATATGATACGTCACTGACCCCGCGCCAGAACTTTCTCCAAATATAGTAACTTTTTGAGCGTCACCACCAAAATCAGCTATATTCTTTTGCACCCATTTCAGGGCTGCTACTTGATCCTTCATGCCCGCATTGCCAGGAACTTCAGGAGTATCCAATGCCAAAAACCCTAAAGCCTCTAATCTATAATTAATTGTAACGTAAACGATGTCATGCTGTAATAAAAAATCTGGTGAATATAATTCGTAATTTCCCGATCCCTGTCTGAAAGAGCCTCCATGAATAAACACCATTACAGGTGTTTTAGAATGCCGTGATAAGGATTTTGTATAGACATTCACGAAGAGGCAATCTTCGTTGCCTTCTACGAATTTTTGTAATCCTTCATCGTATTGAGGGCACACTGGCCCATGTTTGATCGCATCTCGGACGCCTTTCCAAGAAATTGGTGGAAGCGGGTCCTGGGAAAAAATGAGAATGGAGTCAGTTATTGAACTATATGTCAGTCTAAAATACCAGAAGATATTTCAGTGTTAAATGGTTTCCTATTATCTGATCATTAAATAAAGTGTTTATATGTCAATGGGCGGCAATAAAGCAATAACAACTTAAGTATAATTTAATCTTTATATAATTATCTTATAACAGAGATGACCTCTTTTAATAAGTAAGAGGAATCATGACACATTAACTGTACCTAGTTTTCACAAAGAACCTAATAGTCTTAAAAGATACTGCAGTATAAGTAGTTAATTCCCTAGAAATTTCACAACTAAATAAGTACTTACTGCAAACCTGAGAGTCCCAACCGGTGGTCGCGCGTATGGAATGCCTTTAAAGCTATAATATTTCTCCCCATTCACAAGAGTATTTAAGGCACCCCTCAGTTGACCTTCTTCGACAGTCACTATGGGGTTATTCTGAAAAAAATATTCCTCAGTATTGAAATTTTTAAAATCTACAAATTGCCCGCGATTCGCTTCAAAAGAAGTTTGGATCAAATCTATCGAATAATACTTTTCGTCATTTAAGCTCCACAATTGTCTAAATTAGTCCAATTTTTTAGAGTTGCCATACAAATTTTAACCTATTATCCTACGGGAACAAAGCAGTTTCCTGGGATAAAAAGTATTCTATACCCGTTGTCCGTACATAAGCTGCAAACATGTTAAATTTCATCAAAATTGGTTCATTGGTTTCGCCATTGCTATATTAATTTAAACCTATTATCCTTGGGGAACAAAGTCATTTCCTGGGATAAAACCTTTAAAAAAAATCTCTTATTTTAAACTTCGATTATGCCAAGTTTCATCTAAATCTGTCCAGTGATTTTTGCGTGAACAGGCAGACAGACAATAAATCCAAAAAAAGATGTTTTGGCCTCTATACCGATAATAAAGCTCTGCGTCAAAATTTTCAAAAAATATTTAATGTACAGAATTGGCCCCGTTACTGTTTTATTGCTTTAGACGAAGAATTTGATCCAACTTTTTCAGGATCTTGAGGTGCTTTCCGTTATAAGGTTCTAATTAAGCTTTCTACCTTATGAATGAGTATGAATTTTTTCTTGTAACTGAGAGGCCTTGTGCATAGTCTACCACGCTGTTCCAATGCGGAACCTCCAATGATCATAGCGAAGGTTTTACGCCTTCAAATCTACATTAAAATAATAATGACTTTTTTCTATAAAAATCTGTACTGTGAAGCGAATTACCATTTGTACACTTTGACTACTGTCCACAATAAATGAATTGAATTCGAGATATCTTAATATTAAATATTTTGTTTCAGAGAAATGTTAGTACCAGCCCAGTACGTTGGACCTCAAGGTGGACTTGCACAGTCATTTTTACCGAACGCGTATTACCATAAACTACAAGATGCGTCTCATTATCTTCACGGAAATACCCCTTAATTTCTTTCTTATAGCTATTTACTCCATTTTTGAATTTGGAAACATTTGCATTGATAAAATTTTAGAGTTTTTAAATGTATTAAACTAATTAATATAAATACTTATTGATTTTTAAATTGAATTCTCTATTAGGTACAATGTATGTATGATCAATAGTTCGTTATAAGTATGTATTTGGGTAGAATAATTATACTTTGTTAATTATATATTTTCTTAATTTGAGTTGAGAATGGTTAGTTATGAAAATACGCAAATTTAATTTTCCTCAAAAAGTTGTAACATCATTAATTTAACGATATAAAAACAATAAAATAATATATAATTAATTTAGGAATACCCTCCATAAACTTTGTTGCCATATTTTTTTAAGCTGTGTTGTAATTTTTTCAAATTTCAATAATATTGCTGAGTGTTGCAATATTATAATAAAAAATTAACTTCAAAGATAAAAAAACATATTTAGCATTAGTGATTAATTTGTTGTAAATAACTCTTCATAGTTCACGTTTTACCTGCCTAAACGAGTCCACCGAAAATGGTGGATGACCTCTAATGCCAAAATTATATATATAAGTTCGTCAAAAAGCACTCTGAGGTGTTTAAAGGAATGTGTTTTTGGTAATAATTCAAGGTACCCTTTCCCAAACTGCATTAGAATAGCATAATGACGTATAATATATTTAATTTGATCAAGAACATACTCGATGTCGCCTCACATATAAATTTAACGCAAAATACTGTCCACATAGATATACACTTATCTATCTCCGTTGAATTACCAACGAACTGAGAAATACATTCTACGCTCAACCTTATTATACCTTTTGTTCCTAGTTTGTTTTAATAAATACATTTTAATACACATTGCAGCATTGTGAAACGTGTTTATGTGTTGGCTGTGTAAAACGAACTAAACCAAACGCCAGCCCACATTTCAAGTGAGCTGGTATGTCGAGCCACATTTTTGTCGCCGAGCCGACATCTAGTTGTATCGTTGATCGGCGATATTCCAGACCTTCTCATTTATTATGAGTGTCAATATTCAGTACCTACTGAGGTACTTAAAATTAACAGTTTGCAAATAACTAATATTATTAGATTTATTTTTTATGTAGAGTAGTTTAATTAAGTAAAAAAATGGAAAAGCGATCAAAAGACATTATATGCAATTTTAAGTATAGCTGTGTGTTGTACTTGTGTGAGCACATATATCGTCTATATATTTTACCTATAAGCATTTTATATATTTTACGTTTACGTACGCAAGGTTTACTTTGTCATTATTATGGACTGAATGTTTTTTTTTATCTTGATCATAAAAGGCCATTTCTTCATTTTGACTAAAATTTTATACAAAAACCAGTAGATCACAAGATTACAGTTTTAAAAACCATCAAATTAAACATAACAATAATAACTTGGGCCGTAAATACCATAGAATGTTTTAAATATAACAGTACGCTATAGGTATTTAAAAATCGACGAAAAAAAAAATTGGGTACTTAATGTATAAATTATTATTTTGACATACCATTTGTTTATAAGTTTTGTCAAAATGAAAAAACAGACTTAATTACTCTGTGCAAATTCGATCTGGAAATTTACAGACAAATATGTCACGGTTGTAAAAAATTCTGATCAAATTTGCACAGAGTCATTATCATTATCTCAACTCATCACGGCCCACTATTACCCACGGCCCTATCACCGCTTGTGATGGCTGCTTGCACAGAGTAGATAGATATTTGTTGCTCATTTTATTTGTGGTTGTGTGATTTTCTTTTATATTTTTGTGGCTCAACAGATATTATTGTAGCTGAGTATATTGTATCAAAATAGTTATAAAGTTATTCTTCTATTTTTAAGTGAATTTGTATAGTAGTGTTATTGGTGCTCGAAAAGTTTAAATTTATTTTATTCTAGTCTCTACATTCAATAAAATAGTTTTAAATAATATTGTGTATTTATTTTTAATTTTAAATTACCTATCAGCCTACTATAATTTAGAAATACCGCAGATATTTTTGGTCGAACCGCCCTAAATTTTACAACAGTTACTGCGATTAGTTGAACGTCTCGTCATATGAAGGTACTCAACAAAAAATTGCTTGATGGTAATCATGTGGAAAAATGTGTCCAGGGAACCCGGACTGTTTTTGTAATACGCTGTTCTTGTATGGTAAATACCAATATATTGTACACCCAATATTAAAATGTACCTAATTTACTCTATGTTCCAGAAAACGACGTTATCAATAACAAAGCAAAAAGGCAATTAGAGTATTTTTGGGTCAAATAATCCGGTAATCGGTTTTTTTACTTTCGAAATAAATTCGTCGTCGTAGAATAAAAAAAATCTTAAACCATTTAGGTACTTATGCGCAACGTATTGGGTCTGGTCAATTTAAAATGCGCAAATTTTACCGTGCTGGCATTTTTTTGCGATTTCTACAGCTAGACGTGACCTAATTAATTTCGTAATTTCCTTGTAATATGGGCGAATAATGGGGCACAGGGTTTAATAATTATTAAATACTAGGAATCTGCTCACGTGGTATGTTGATAAAGCAGTAGTATAACTGTTCCCTATTCCACACCATAATCTATCCCTGTCCAAATTTGATCAGATCCGGTAAGTAGTATTTTTATGAAGGAATAACAAACATCCATCCTCATAAACTTTCTAATAATTTTATGTAGCATTAGCAGTAGCGCCATCTCTTATCAATTTCTTTTAGATGTGGCTTTAATTCTGGATTAATTTGGCAGAATCTGGATTAATTTAATGAAGATGGAAGGATGAATGTTTGTTACACCTTCACGCAAAAACTACTGAACGGATCTGAATTATATTTGGCACAGAAATAGATTAGAGCCTGGAATAGCACAGGGGTACTTTTCATCAACGCACCCCGAGGGTGAAGCTGCAGGAGAAACCTAGTAATAATTTTTGTATAGTTTGTCTTGGGCTGAGCTTACTTTCAACGACGTTTATAAGGACAAAATATATATCTATGGTTTCGATGACATCTTTAAGGGAATGACATTGACGTTTGTCATTCCCTGTATATTTGACAGTATTTTGACATTTTGTTTTGACATATGTGACCTGGTTTTTTAACAACAAATATTTGGGGGTGCAATAGTTAGTTTCTTTGTTTGAGAAAGCATAAAAGTTATTAAAATCATATTAATCCATCCAGTGATAGTGAATAGATATGAATATATTAGTTGAAATTTAAAAATTTGGCTGTGTGTGTACATGACGTAATACTGTGGTGAAACAAGAAATCCAGTTACATTATGAGTGATACGAAATCTTTCGTCAGTTTCTCCTGCCAACGATGCTTACAGCCTTTAAAACTAGACGAATCACTAAACAATCTCGGTGAGCATACAATAGCTGATTTAACGTTGCAAATACGAAGGAATAACGAGACAGACTTAGATCTTCAGTCTTCAAGCTTAGAACATTATGTCCCACCTTTTCGTATGACCGAGTCCGGTAATGGAGCTAATGGCTTCATGGTTATATCAGACGGGTGGGAAACTACTTCCTTGGGTCATCAATTACATGTAAAAGCAACATTGTTTGACTTGTTATCAAATAACTCCGATGTTGATCATCCCCTCTGCGATGAGTGTACTGATACCTTGTTGGAGTTAATGGACAATCAATTGCGTCTCACTGAGGCTGAATGGAAGGACTACAATGACTATTTAAAAAAATTAGAAGACGATAAGGAAGATTTAAATTTAGAAGGTCTTGAAAAAGAGCTTGATGATTGGAAACAAGAACAGAGTAGGCTGTTGCAAGAACTGTCAGCTTTACAGAAGGAAGAAAAAGCAATGAAAGATGAGATAGAGGTTCAGGAGAGAGAGAAAGAGAGATTGGAAGTAGAACAAGATATATATTGGAGGGAATATACACGATATCGTAAGGATTTAATGATGACTGAAGATCAAATGAAGTTCTACGAGTGTCAGTTATCTTATACACAAGCACAGTTAGAGAAATTAAAAAAGACAAATGTGTTCAAAGCAACATTCCACATATCCGACTCAGGCCAGTTTGGAATAATAAACAACTTTCGTCTTGGGCGACTACCAACTGCCCCAGTTGATTGGTCAGAAATAAATGCTGCTTGGGGACAAACAGTTTTGCTTTTATCTTCACTAGCAAGAAAAATAAACTTTTGTTTCCAACGATACCGACTTGTGCCGTACGGCAATCATTCTTATATTGAGGTATTGGAAGATCAGAAAGTATTGCCGCTATATGGTTCTGGGGGATTTCGATTTCTATGGGACACTAAATTTGATGCGGCAATGGTAGCATTTTTAGACTGCCTCCAACAATTTAAGGAGCAGGTTGAGATGGGAAATACTGGGTTTTGTCTGCCATACAGGATAGATAAAGGAAAAATAGAAGACACAGCATCTCCACCTCATGCTTATTCTATTAAAATCCAGTTTAATTCAGAGGAACATTGGACGAAGGCATTGAAGTATATGTTGACTAACTTGAAATGGGCTTTAACTTGGATTTCGTCACAGTTTAGTGAAGACAAGGCTGAGTGTCAATGAATTTCTGACAATACTGATAACTAAATATGTATTATTATAGCGAATTTTGATTTTCTAACTTCCATATAAATATAAAGAAAGATAAACTCTGGCTAGTGATATTTTAAGATTTCCTCTTTACATAAATAAAAGATTAAATCTTTTAGTTTTCTGAATCGTTCAACAGACCCAGGCCACTGTATTATATGCACTAAAACATAGTATTGTGTACTAAAGTAACAGAGAATTATAATAAACAGATAATATATAACATAAATTATGACTTTCATTTATACAAAATTATTTTCATTATTCATTTGTAAACTTAATTAGTTAATGATTATTATATATTCATACAACCATTGAGGTGGGTTAATATTTACCGATAGCGTTTATATTGAAATAGTCTGTTTCATAGTCTATTGTCAACATGTGAATTAATATCACGTAATTCATTGTCAATTCCGCGATATCATTTTATCATTAGAACATCGGATTCATGACGCATATCGCCATCTAGATAAAATTGTTTAATTTATTCTTAGCGCCATCTCTTATGTTATCCGAAGACTACAAAGAAACCGAAGCAAAAAGTAGCATTACTTCGTTTATGTATTGTAACATAGATGGCGCTGCTGACGTACAAAATATACTCAATACAAAATTAGTTTTATTACTACATTAAAAATAATAAATTAATAGTAAGCGTACGTATAAAAGGAGCACATAGTAATAGGCTAACAATGGATTAAGCCATTATTAATTAAGAAGCCATTATCAACCGTCTGTGGGAAGTATGGGGCTTAGTGTTATCCTCAAGTAACAGTGGGGCAGAACAATTGACAAGTCACTCAATTGTCAGGAGCTAGTTTTTCCATAATGGTTTATTACCTAATAATACAGTTTTACTGTGTTCGTCAAGCCAGAACTTAGGAAATAGTAGGGTGGGAAGTATGACTATAAAATGTTTACTGTATGACAACAAAACGTCAACTAGTGTCAGGTTGTGTTGCGCTAAAACTGATAATAGTAAATTAATTCACGCGATATTCTATGTTCATTTCTTTTTCTAGTTCATTAAATAAATGAACAAAATTGGGTTAAAGAAAAAGAAATGTAAATATTCTGAAGTCTGAATTTTAAATTTATATAATTTTTGTTTTATAGGTATACCTACATACTTGCAGGTGTCGTCTAGAAACCAATCGCAACAACCTGGTGTCCGAAATTTTAAATTCTGATTTTAAAATCACTTTACTCTAAAGAATTTGAAACAGTTGAATGAGAAACAGTTAATTTATTAATTAGCAGCCGCCTGCGACTCCGTTCGCGTGGAATAGTTACTTTGGGCTAACCCGCCACTTCGTTTCATAAATTATTTTTGCGTAACTTTAACCGTTTACGCAGCGCATGCAGCGGAAGCGGAAAAGCGGAAAAAATCCCCCGATTTTGAAACATTCTTCATTAGTACTCCGCTCCTATTTGTCTTAGCGTGATGGTATATAGCCTATAGCCTTTCTCGATAAAAGGGCTATCTAACACTGAAAGAATTTTCCAAATCACACTAGTAGTTCCTGAGATTAGCACGTTCAAGCAAACAAACTCTTCATTTTTATAATTTTAATATAATTGTAACATGGGTAGGTACTTGTTTGAGATCAAAAAGGCCAGTTAATTATAACGTAATTTCATAAATCAGCACCTATCAACCTACCTCACTTACTTACACCCTTCGCAACCTCCTACGATCCCACAGTTACTCGGATTCGTGTTTTACATGGACTAGGGAAAACAATAAGGGCGTAAGTATTTGCAGTAACTCATAAAATAACTCTTATGTGGAAATCAATAGAGGCGTTACTGTTATGATTTACTTTAAAGAGGTAAGTCCTGTTTTCCGTTGTCAATCTTTTTATATAAAAATCAATGCAATTTTTCAGAGTCACCTATTCAAACCAAATGTTTAGGCTTTGTTCGGACTATTTAATAAATGGTTTATGTGAAGTTTACACAAAATCAGTAAAGTGGTTCTTCATTGATCACATTGTTTGTGGGGATGGGTATTTTACTGTCAAATTGAAGTTTTTTTTAGTCTACGCGAAGTCGCGGGGGGAAGCTAGCAATAATATAATTTGTACCGGCTATACAGTACATTTTTATGACAAGATTACTATCAAGCTAACTTTTCGTGAGTAGCTTCATTCGCATGACACACCAGCTTTTTCTTTAACAAAAATGCCCGATACTATTGTAATGTTAGGCCATGTAAATAGCCATTATTTTGCATAATAATGGCCTTTACGTACCAGCTATGTAGGTTCACAAACAGGCATGCTAGGTTCATAGTCCGGTGGCTTGTTTCGATTGTAAACGATCGAATAGGTTAGGTAACAGCGGGCGCGGTTTGTAAGAGGATGGATGAACGCTTGTAGCAAAAAATTCTTGAGCGCTTCTGTGCTCTAGAGGGCACGTAAAGCCGTCGGTTCAGGTCGTTATCATCGTTAAGTCATGTTGGAGGACAAAAACTTTTGACAGCTGGGTTGGCCACTAACCACTCAACCAATACGCATGTCTTCTTTTTATATTTATTTTATATATATTTAAAATAACTATAGCGAAATAAATGTGTTTCTTTCTTTCTTCTTTCTTTCATTGGAGCAGATGTTTTCCTTCACGATGTTTTCCTTCACCGTTATAGTGAGTGACATTTAAATTCTTAAAACGCACTTAACTCCGAAAAGTCAGATGTGCGCGCCCTGGGATTCGAACCCGGACTTCCCGAGTAGAAGGCCAATTCTTAATCAATAGGCTATCAACGCTTCCTTGGGGGTCATCAATGGGTTGAAACCAGGTTATTATAAGTCATACCGTGAATATCCCCCCGGTACGGCCGGCACGCTTCGCCTCGTCCTTTGTATGGCCTAAGGATTGGAATTAGTTGCCAGCGTCTGTTTCCGCTCAAGTATAATGTAGGCGTCAAGACAAGAGTGCATAGGCTTTTTCTAATTTAATGCGCTTTACCACCTAAGATTACATCGCCACTTACTATCAAGTGGGATTGTAAGCAAGCATTATCTTATAAATTAATTATATATATATATATATATATATATACTGCGCTACATATATG
>DWJZ01004319.1:0-15524 GCA_018249125.1 Asbolis capucinus | reverse complement strand
GAGGGGTTATTGGTCAACCCAAATGTCGGAAGTTTCAAAACCGACCTAAGGCCTCTGACCATAACATCAGCTATCTAACGATAATAACCGGGACCGACAGCTTTACGTGTCCCTCTGAAGCACGGAAGCGCGCATAGAATTTTAGACAGTAGCGGTCACACATCCTCCTACTGACCGCGCCCGCTGTAGCTTTACTTTTTCGATCGCTTACAATCAATCAAAGTGGTGGCCTAAGAACCCCTTGTGCTCAGTAATAGTCCACTAATGAGTGGAATATTTTATTCCTGGATGTGCTATGATAATGATAGGTCAGTCATGCAACTGGACATTAAAGAGCTTTTGAATTTGAATTAATATTTGCAATGTTAATCAACGTCGCTCGTAACCCAACACTAATATCTATGCAACGAAGTGTCACTCGTAATGAAATGAATGTGAAATAGTTTGTAATTTGAAATGAAATGAGAGTTTGCCGTTTCGTTATTAGGTATATTATATTTTGACTCTAAACATGTGTCTATAAAATGTGTTATACAGAGTGACTTTTGTTAACCCGTGACTGCACTTACTTAAACAAACATCTGTATCTGTAAAAATATTAAAAAAGGATTATTTTTTTTATTTTATATTTATTAATTTTAACTTTTTCTGATAACATAAATTGACATTTATCCCCCCCGAAGAGTGTAATTACACAAGGTATCCTAGTGTGGGAACTACGGTTAATTTGTCTTTTTTAAGCGTGTTTTTCGTAAATAAATTATTTTTCATATTTTTATAATTCACTCCGAGATGAAATATAATGGAATTTTTTTTACGATAAAGGAAATCAATCAATGTGTCACAGAGTAGTTTAGAAACTAAAATGTTATCACAATAAATATTACTTTATTAAAACACAACTGTACAGAAAGAGGGGTTGAATGACAAAACAAAGGCAATTATGTATTTGTAATTTGAGCAGGTTATAGTGCTTGATTTTAATTTTTTTATGAAGAAAGTTGGCTGAAGATAATTTATACAGTACTGGACATAAATTATCTGGTGTGAGTGTATATCAATCAAAAGGCACAAAAATGTATAACGGAAACTCAATCGAAGCAACCAAGCATGTTATATACTATTATAAGATGACGGAAGCAACAGCCTCCGTTCACAAATTTTTCCGTATCAAATAAATCTGGGGATCTAGCTCAGGCTGCAGGTGGCGGCGGGAACGGCGGAACGCGCCCGGTCGATACAGCTGCCCGGGCAGAGCTGTGTAGGGTTGTCACTGGCTTCTAGGCCGTTATGCCTCGACTGGATGCGCTCGGAGGGTTGTGTGAGACGCTTAAAGATTTGTGTGAAGCTCGATGAGTTAGCCTTATAGCCTGGTGGGTTGTGTGAAGCGCTCATCTTAGTAACTTCTCTCTGTTTAACCTTCGTAGCTAGATGGGTTTTGTAATTTGTATGAACGCAATGTAGCCCCATAGGTTGTGTGAACCCGTCCTAGCCTGGCGGGTTCTGTGGAACCTTTATACCCAGATGGGTTTTATAATGTGTAATAATGCTATGTAGGTAGGTGTCATTGCCCACCAAGTTATGCAACGAGCTTGTAGCGTTTTTATCTTAATTTCTTCTCGAAATTGTTTGAAAGAGATTGCTTTTACATTAAAAAATATTTGCATTTATTATATATAGATATACGAGTACATACCAGTTCACGTCCACCGGAGCGCACGCGTGATGTGTCGATAAAAATAGCCGATGTGTTATTCTAAGTAACATATACCTGTGCCAAACTTGTAAGAGAAATAAACATGCATCCATCCATCCTTACAAACTTCGTTTTGTACGACTACCTTCTACTTGTGGCTGCACCTGCGTGATGTGTGTTAAAATTTAGCCTGTGTTAGTCCAGGATATAATCTATACCAAACTTCATTCCTAACCCTTCAGAATTTTTCTGCTATCCACCCCTACCCCCACTGGCAACCCTAGGTTTGGGGCTATTGCGGAGTGTACTAACGAACAATGGAACTGTGACTTGTCATATCTTCGGCCGTAATTTCAAGCAAAACGCGATAAATTTTGTCGTTTTGCCAACTTTTTCACTTTACTTGTACAATATTGAAAGTTCAAACTTTACAATTTTTATGTAAGTTAAAGCGAGAAAAGTATTTGTGGAAATAAGATCAATATTTGGCATGTAACCAATCAGTTTTACAAAAAAATATATCTCAGGATAGCTCCCACACAGCCATCTAATCACAAAGTAAGCATTAAGTTATACTATAATGATCAGATAACTTATAAACATACTTAAATAGACATTATTATTACACCCAGACACAGAACAAACATTCCTGCTCATCATGGAAAGTTTTTTCTGAGTAGGGATCGAACCAACGACCTCCGGGTAAGTAGTCTGATTTACTCACCACTAAACAAACATACAAAACAACAATTATCGATATGTTTAACTGACTTCAAAAAAAGGTAGAGTTTCTAAATTCAATTGCATTTTATTGATTATTTTGTTATTTGAAAGCTGGTGCTAGTTATGCTTGTTTCCATTTAAATTTGAGCGACATCTGACGAGTAGTTTTTGAGTTATCTCCAACATAGTTTATTTTAGTTACTTTTAATTTAACGAACTGTTTTTAACTACGTTGTTGATATTGTCATTTTAAAATAATACTAATTTTAACAAGTCAATCGAGACTACGCTTTATCAAAGAATTCTTTTAATAATTTAGTCATATTTTTTATATTTTGTCAATAAATTTATAAATCATTTAAGGTTTTTGTTTCATAAATTTTGGCTTTCGTTAAGTGAGCTTTTGGTTTCTAAGACGAAGTAAACAGATTTAATTTAAAGTATAATAATAAAATCGATCAAAGACATATTTGGGATAACTCAATAAAAGCCTATCTAATCTCGCTCAAAATTTACAAGAGTACTTGATAAGTACCAGCATCCGAGAAAACAAAGAATTATCCAAATCGGTACATTCCTTTTTTGTAATCGGTTAACATAAATAACCTCTGCACTACGCGCCGGTCTGTTTGATCTGTCAGTATTGAAAGAATATTAGGTTAGTAAGTAAAAATCCATTTCAATTGAAAATATTACAAAGCTTCGTGAACTTTCAATACCTGCATCGATACGGGTTTCTTATTGTATTGGTACAATGAATCCAGTGCTCTTGTTAGGAAATAAAATGTGATTTGTATAGTAGTATTTGACAAGCTATATTTGTCATTTTTCTTCATTTCTATTGTAATTACCGACTTACTTAGGACGTACTTTGTTGGGACTTGGCTTATTCTATAATATAAAATTTTCTAGGTGTTTACGGGACCCTATTCATAGGATTTTTTTAGTCTCTTTTATGGTAGAAAAGTACGGTAACGCGGTAAATAGGAAACTACAAGGTTTGGACTGTATTATTTTATGATTTAAGTTGACAGGATTTTTTTTTTCTTTTTTAAGACAGGGTCAGGTATATATATATTTTTTTTACCTTTTTTTCTGACCCTGTCTTAAAAAAGAAAAAAAATATAAATATATATTAGATTGTATAATATTAAAAAAAGGAATGTCAATTTCATGACTGTATTGTTAAGCGTTGAAGACCGTGTTGCCTCGGTTGGAGCCAATCTTGAACGTACATAGTATCAGGTCATGCTTGTCATAAAAATTCATTGTCATTAGGATGAAAATTTCTTTTTACTTTCTACAAATTTGTGCTTGACCACTATCCCACCTGATGGAAAGTGGCGATATAGTCTTAGATGGTAAAGCGCACTAATATAGTAATGGCCTATTCACTCTTGACTTGAAGGCACTTAAATTGCAATAGAGCGGAAACACTGACGCTGGCAACTTATTCCAGTCCTGCGCGGTACGTATGATGAAAAAAGACGCAAATTCTTAATGCAGAATTTCAGCTCTGTTATAGGAAGTGGATCTAATTGAGCTTGCAAGATTCGATCCGTAACAAACATATACATATACTAACATACACTGCAAGTTTAATAAAAGCTTGCAAAAATATTAGAAGTAGATATAGATTATCCATTTTAGAATATAAATCAAGAAAAACTGCACCAGAATAACTCACACAGTTGTAAGACAGAATTTGCAATATCAACAAAGTTGAAGTAATCGATTTATCCGAACATTTGATATGTAAATTTGGGAAGAGAATGCGGTGGCCAACGGGACAAATTTTATTCATAGCGGCAGACAACTTAGTAGATTGGTCTTTGGATAAAGACAATGATCGTTTTATGTATTTTGCTTTATTCTTGGACCTAGTTTTAAACATGTTTTGTTATCCTTTCTAATAAGATGGCTGAAGCGTTAATTGCCTGGTGGCTGTTTCGATTGTAGGCGATGGAAAAGGTTAAGCTACAGCAAGCACGTTCAGTAGGATGGCTGACCGCTAGTAGCAAACATTCACGAGCTTTCAAGCTTGTTCTTAGATAGCAATAATTAAGCCATGTTGGAGGCCTTCAAGTGGCATAGGAACTTCCGACGGCCTAGTCCAATTTAACCTATGCAGTTTTTTTTAATAAGCAAAATATATCAACCATAAGGAATCGTTATGATCCCACTTGTACTATTCTAACTAGGAACGGCCACAAACTAGCTATACCTAAGTACCGACTATATAAAAATAGTAATTTCATTTATTGGAATGTCTTTTAAAATTTTTAACATTTTTCCGGCTGCGATTCAATCCCCACCTTTTCAAAGGTTTTAAAACACCATTAAACAAGTGTTGTCTAGCAAAGCCTCTTATCATGTTAATGAGTATTTAAGTGACATAAAGGTTAAGGATTGAATAAACTCTAATCAGGCTATCACGACACTTCTTTCTATTAGGATGAAGTTTTTTGTAAACAGTGGTCGTTTGAAATTATTTCAGCGCACGCGTTTGCTGTCTCGCGTTCATACTGTAATATTCTTACTGTATCTCTTTTGCATAAAAAGTGCACCATCTACACTACATACTTCTGGCCTACACTACTTTGGCTAAGCAATATTGTAATATTATTAGTATTTACTTGTAATTACTATATGTATATGTAGGTTTTTAAAAGAGTACCGGATGTTGTTTCCACCGGCTTTTTTTCCCTTCCGGCCTACACTAGCATACATAGTCCTAAGTTTGGGTATGTATTGTCTATCGAGACTTTAGGCTTTATCAAAGAATTTCTTTGAATATTCTTTTACTTTGTTAATAATTTATAACTTATGTAGGGACTTTGTATTGTAAAATTTTGACTTTCGTTAAGTGGGCTTTCGGCTGCTACGACGAAATAAACAATTTTCATTTTCATTTCATGTTTTTAAGAATTTCGGTCAGGCTTAAAAAACAATAATAATTGTTCCCACGACGCTGCTGCCGAGCTGAGACGATTGCTGGTTCCGTAAGGAATGCGGACCATAGTTAACCACGATGGCCAATTCACACGCCTTCGAGAACTTATTAAGATAAACTCTCAGGAATGCAGGTTTTCTCACGATCTTTTACTTTATATTACAAAGAGTGAAAAATTCGAAACCTAGTCCTCTGATACTATCACTGCCTTGCAGGGTAAAATACTGACTGATATATCATTACAAGAGTAAAAGAGGAGACAAAAATTCCATTCCCTCCCATTTAAGATTCCATACCATAATGTGGATCAACGAATAATACTCTTTTGCATTAAAAATATCCTAAATACTAATGAAAACGTAATACAAGCCCATGTTTAAAAGTAAATTAACTAAGATTGTTGAATTTGCGATATCAAGGCAACATAGTTTCACTTGTTTATGGATAAAGCTCCATTTTGTGAATCAGCGATATGTTTACAGGCCCTAAACAAACAAACTCCCCACAGTTTATACTGATTGTATTAATTTCAAACCGCTTACTTGGATTACTGTGTGCCTTGTAAGCACTTGTTTTCTTTTTACCTTATTAGCAAATATTCAGTTGGTTGTACTTTACTAAGTTTATAATTAGAATGGATTCAACCCGATAATGGTCCCATACTGAGCATGGGTCTTTAAAATGGCGGCAATAAGTTAACGGTCTAATACTAAGTAAGGGTCCTCAGAATTATTTCAACTTCAACAACCTGAATGGGGCTTTAGAATGGGTTCAACCCGATAAATCCAAAGCTGAGCCTGGGTCTTTAGAGTGGCTTCACCAGTGAATGATCGAAAACTGAGCATGGGTCTTTAGAAAAACTTCAACCAATAAATGGTCCAATATTGAGTATGGGTCTTTAGAATAACTTCACCAATTAATGGTCAAAAACTGAGCATGGATCTTTTTCGAAAAACTTCAACCAATAAATGGTCCAATATTGATCATGGGTCTTTAGAATAACTTCAACCAATGAATGGTCGAAAACTGAGCATGGATCTTTAGAAAAACTTCAACCAATAAATGGTCCAATATTGAGCATGGATCTTTAGAAAAACTTCAACCAATAAATGGTCCAATATTCAGCATGGGCCTTTAGAATAACTTCAACCAATGAAAGGTCGAAAACTGAGGTGAAAAGTTTAACTTGAGTGGAATCGAACCCGTGATCTCAGTGTAGCCGTCAGGTTCACTATCCATTAGACCAACCGTCCTGTCAAATAAACTTATATATAAACATACACTGCAAGTTAAATATAATTTTGTAAAAGAACTTGCGGGCGTCAGTTAGAAGAATAATGAAGGCAGATGTCTCGAAAATGCTCGTTTCAATAGTACGAGAGCATTGCTTTCAACAAGCAAGTTGAAATACGTATGAGAGTCTCGATTCAATTTGAATGCCACGTTGGAAGGATTACTGGCGATGAGCACTTTGTCTTCCCTCGCAAAAGGATTTAATGTTAATTGAAGTGAAACTTCTTTGGACAGGAGAAAGAGAGAAATGTGATTCATGTCGCTTTTTGTATGAAAACTTCTAGTGTGTATTTTAAGTGTGTATCTTGAACAGTTTATTACAGTACTAGTTTTAAAGCAAGGCTGCTCTACTCCAGGCCCGCGGCATAATGTGGCCCGCGAATGGATTTTAAATGGCCCGCGCAAGTATGTTTTTAGTTTTTTTTTTACGCAGGTCCTGAGAGTAATTTACTAGGAATTATTAGTGGCCCGCAGTAAATTTGTCATCCCTCAGTTTGGCCTGACTGTCAAAAAGGTTGAACATCATTACCCAAAGATACTTATTTATTTATTTAAAATTGGTTTTTACAAACACTTTTCGAAAGTCAAACTACGCCACCGCAACCACAAATCACTATGGCGTGGTCTTAGAAGAAGTGGCAAGGAACTCCGAAGCAGTTATTTTCTTCAATTACACAGTAACTAAAGCACATACGGGTATGTAATCTCTCATTCTCATTCTCATGCCCAAATTTAAAAACGATAGGAAAGTAAGTAAGTACATATTTTCATAGTTGTATTTTCGATAATAACGAACCTTCACATAAACTTTGGTTCCCTGTTGCAACCCCTTATTTTTATGTGATAAAAAAACAGACTATATTTTTTTTAATCCTATTCTAACTCTCTACCAATTTTAGTTATTGTTATATCGTGTTTTGTTTACCTCTAATTTATGTTATATCGTGTTTTGTTTACATCTAATTTATATTATTTCGTGTTTTGTTTACCTCTAATTTTTATTCTTTCTAATTACTATTATTTGGTTTCTTTTTTTATGTAATTCAAGTGCTCGTTTTTAATGTATTTTATTTTAATTTCAAATTTCGTGCGTATTGTATTGGAAGAATCTGAAATAAAGTCTCATTATTATTACTAATTAACCACAAAATCGATTCAGTAGTTTAGGCGTGAAAATAGAGTATACGTAGCGTTTATAATATTAGTAAGAAAAGTTTATTCCGTCGTGTACTGGCACGATAAAAACCGAATAAAAAAGGACCAAAAATACATAAAATTTTATAACAAACTCGGTAGGTATAAAGCTTAAGAGCTCTTTATCTCATCTTATTAAAGACGGCAGGAGGTTCTATTCCGATCACGTAGACAATTATTCGGCTAAAGTGTGCGCTTGAATCACTAACCTCAGTGAACGGCCAACTTTTACAATAAATCCATCCTACCCTCGACAGTTAATCAGGCCGCCGATAAAAGCTTTAATCGAGAGATAGAATACCTACGAAGGTGCGTTACTCATTCTGGTGTGTTTTGGATGTATGAAAACAAATTAGTGCAGTTATTGAACTACAAAATAGAAATACAAAATCTTTATTTGTTTATTAGGTATTATAACATAGTACGCCGTTGTTGAGATCACCTATTAAATATAAATAACTGATTTTTGTGCCAGGTGGCCTCGCTATTCCTTATAAAAATTTCTTAATAGACTTTTATTCTATCATATGTAATATAATATAGAACTATACTGTTCTTACTACGATGCAAATGTAACGTTATTTCGGATTTTTTTTCTGACAATTCTCGTAAAGTTATACGGTTTATGGTATTTAAATTGTTATTTTAACTTAACAACAGCATTAATAACAATGGGAATTAAATAACGTAGACTTAAAGTTGAAACACTTAAAATAAATTTAATTCTTCTACTGCTACTTCGTTAGAACATGAAGAAAAATAATAGTGGAGTTCAATAGAAGATGAGAATGTATATGGAAAATCTTCATTATGGAATATATAAGGGTAATACTTTTTTTCATGCACTAGATGTGTTTACTGTGAGGGGTGGAGAGAAGGGATGGACGGAGAGGCCCTTCTCTTGGGACGGGATGGATAATGAAACGGAAATACCGACTTATTCCATTCCATCGCAGTACCGATAAAGAAGGTGGAGCGTAACACGTCAGGCTATTTATATGTTGAAGAACATCAGTTTGAAGCTAGGCAACAATACTTATTTTCCTCATTTTCGGATCTAAAATCAGTTTTAAAATAAGTTTTACTGGGAATTTTGTCCGGCACATTGTTTACGAACAAAGAGAGAGATCTCTCTCGTTCTCTCGCTATTCGAACGGAGATCAAGTCTACTTGTTCGTCTCGAACTTATTCTTTGTTCGACAACTATTGATTCGTGATGAAAGTTTCCCGTCCTTGTATTTTTCCGTCGTGTAGTCTTTGAAAAGAGACTGAAATCTTCTAAGTCTTTTTATTATCCGTACGAAGTTTCACGCTGTTCAAATGGGATTAGTAATTTTATGGACTTTACTTTTTCAGCTAATTAACAATGAGATTGTATGTTGTTGCGCTATGTATTGTGTATGTAGGTTAGGGTTGCCAACCGTACTATATTATATAGTATTGTTTTAGTATTTTAACTTCATACTATATCATATACTTCATACTATACACTATTCAAGAAATACATATATAGTACGCGAAAATACTATATTTCAGTACAAAGTACAACATATCAATGTTTATATTTGCAATACTAAAGTTTATAAAAAAATATCCCACAATTTTTCAACGGCCCCTTTCGATTAACTGAGGTAATGTGCGTGTGCGTGAAACAAAAAAAAATGTTTTTTGTAAACAAATGAGTTAAATATGCAACAATTTTTTATTCTCTCCATAAAATACTATATTTTTGAAGCGCACTATATTATTTATGCTCGTTTTTTTAAATACTATATTCAAACAAAAAAAAAGTTGGCAACCCTAATGTAGTTACATCGAAAGTACTTACAAATTACGTAAACTTAGATTTAATAAGAGAAGTAAGAAATGTGTATCCCTTTCTAGGAAAATAACGCCGGCGGAAGAATATTAAATTTCACACTATTAAAATTTCCACGAAAAAGAAGTGCAGAAAGCTACTATCCTACTCATATTATATGTAGATGTGAAACTTTGTAAGAAGGATGGATATATGAATGGATGTTTGTTACTCCTTCACACAAAAACTACTGAACAGATCTGAGTTAAATTTGGTATAGAAATAGATTATATTATATTAATAGTCTGGAATGTTATTACTATTTATCAAATTACCACGCAGACGAAACCGGACGGACCCAAGTCTGAATATAAAAATGCATTGGAAATACATTACAAAATAAAAACAATACACTCACTAACATGCACTAACACTGTCGCTTAACACTTTCAGTACGGGGAAGGACAATTTATTTAATAATTTTAATATTAGAATTTCAACCGAAAATTAGTTTATAATTAGGCATATCTTATACCGTTTATACTTAGATAACATGTAATTATCTGAGATATTAAAATGAGAACTACTAAACTAGAGTTCACTAAGAGAAATGCTCTATCTATTTTTCTGCCATGGTTTCTCGAGAAATAAAACGAATATGGACTTTGATCCCAATTAGTTTATTTTAGGAATTGTGGAATTGAAGAGCTTTCGAATTGTTTTGGTGTCAAGTCCCCGGAATAACACAAGTTTTATGTTATTGAACGTTCGTCAAGTGAACTGTTAGTTCCAATGATCAAATAAATAATTTGACTTTGATTTTGTCTTTGACTTTGTGTTTGACTTTGACTTTTACTTTGACTTATACTTTGACTTTGGCTTTGATTTTAACTTAAACGTTATGGCATTTAATTAAGAGTCAATTCATTCACAATTTTTAGAAACTAAAAATCCTGTCTGCGGTTAAAATTCAGCTGCAATTCAGTTTAAAATTATATCATCATTACAGTACTGAAATTGTCAAAAGACAGTTTGTGCCAAATACACGGTAATGCGTGTAATGCTTCTATTTTGTGATTTCGAGTGCATTTTTAATTACATTCGTTTACACTATTATTCCGTGGAATTTTTTACTGTGCCAAATCTATTAATCTTCGTAGAAAGAGGTACAAAGGTTTAGCTTCACTCAATATAAAGATATAACAACAGTATATGCTACCTAGATATAGACGGTGAAAGATAAAAGGTGGAACGAGCGCAATTGACGATCACTTTATGTGAGTAATTCGTCCATGACGTCATCCAAATTGAATCACTCCCCTCGTCTGCATTGCCTCAAATATCGTTTGCTTCATAAAAGTATTTTGTGATTTTCCCTGCTTTTGAGGTGTCTCACAATAAAATGTTATTGTCTTAACCTTCGATCAAAAATAAAGTTGATGCCGATACCCATAGAAATTTAACACTAATTACTTTCCTTTTGAATATACACGGGTGCATCTTCGTTGAATTACCAACGAACTAAGAAATAATTCAAAAATACTCTACGTTTAACCTAATTACACTCATTGTACCTAATTGGTTGTAAAAAAATATTTGAATACACAGTGCAGGAGTGCAAAACGTGTTTATGTCTTGGCTGTTTGAACGGAACTAAACAAAACATCAGCCCACATTTTAAGTGAGCTGGTATGTGTCGAGTCACATTTTTGCAGCGAAATCTAGTTGTAGCGAAAACATCTGGTTGTATTATTGATTAAAGAATACAACTTTAAAATGTTGCTTTTTAGCAGGATGGTGTCAGTTATGGATGATTGGCAGATCCAAGAATTATTTATGTATCTTCTATGCTTTTGGCGGTCGATATTCAATGGTCTTTTCGACTTTCAGACTACATACTCTTAGTATGGTAACTACCCTTCTTCCAATGAGAACTGCTCCTGGTAGACAGCGATGTCTCAGGTCAAATTTTCCTGTGACCCAGGTCAAACTTTTTCTCTAACGAGCAGGAATGTTTGTTCTGTGTGTCATATCTATACAAGTATGTTCTTAAAAATAATTAGTAGGATAAATAGCAGTGAATGGGAATCCACAGTTGTACCAGGATTCCGAGAACCGTCATATACTGCCGACAAACTGGCCAACAGTTTGGCAGGATGTATAAAAAAATATATATCATTGTACAAATTTTGTTAAACAAATTAAAAAAAAAACTAGTGGTCCACTTATAGATTGACATCACATGAACTGCACTAAGTCTTAACATCACTTCCATAGTCTTAAACTTTTGTACTGTAACGAGCTAGAAACCTCACGTAAAGTTTGATTGTTCGTAGGTAATCCGTTCACCGCCCTATGCAAATTGAATCACGTCTCTCATCTTCTTGCATGATTATGTCTTTCTTTTAGCTGAAATGTTTTTGAGCAGGATAACAGTTGCATAGCAGTGTTAAATGGACGTTAGTTTCTCAAATGGGAGGCCCTGGGATAAAATCTTTGCGCACTTCTAAATTTTAAATTTATGTGCGTAACGGTTGACAATCACTTGCTACGGTGAAGGATAACATCTTGAGGAAATCTATATTCCTGAGAGTTCTCCAAAAGCCTCTCAAAGTTATGTGAAGTCCTCCAATCCGCACTTGGCCAGCGTGGACCACAGCCTGTACCTCTCACATTGTGAGTGGAGAACCAAGTCCAATAGTGAGACAGTTATGGATTGCAAAGGATACCAATGTAGTTTTATTTTTATTTTAAATAAGTTAGCACTTGACTACGAAACCACCTGATGGTAAATGGTGACGTAGTCTTTGATGGGGAAGCGCACTATATTTAAGCGCATTATAATCAAATGGAAATACCGACGCGGGCAACTTATTCTATTCCTTCGCAGTACCGATAAGAAAGGACGAGGATAATATAAAAAAAAGTTTATTATTTAACCTCTAGGAAGGTAAGAAAGTTCGATAAAATCATGTGTATTATCCCATTTATATCAATATTTCGGCAAAATACTCCACATCTGCTAAATATTGATTTGATTTCATTAAGTCTGTTCGGGAAAGACGTAATATCCTGTATAGTTGTTTCCGCCCGCTCTGATATCGTTTATGGAATAACATTCAATATGGCCGCTATATCGGATATATTTATTTATGTCATTATAATAATAGTATTTTAATTATGGTTGGTGCATAGTTTAAGATATAGATTCTTTTTCTCTTTTACAAATCTTGTTAATAATATTTGTATTAAAGCATTATTTTAAAAGTAAATTTTAGGTTATTTTTACAAAACTCGCGTATTGTGACGTAAAGAGTTGAGCCCGAGATATTAGTGAATTAAAATGTGACGGTTTTATAAGAAAACTGTGACAAACTATGTACATGCACTTTTTAGGTTATAAATTTGTACCACTTTTTGTTACATGCACTCAATATACATGTTTTTTTAAAAACGTCAGCAGAGTATATTGTTGACACTTTAGTCTACGGTTGTGACAGATGATTGTTAATATATGCCAGTTCTGCTACCACTTAGCGGCTAATCTGTAGAGTCGGCTGATATAATATTTTTGCCAGCACTTTTCTTTTCTGTAATACTATAGAAAAACTTAATAAAATTATATGTCAAGACAGACAAGATCTGATCAGGAAGAAGACAAAATTTTATCGTAATAGGAAGGGCGTGGTTTGATCATGCAAGAACACACTAATTTATTTTTTATACAATATATAAATTATTTAACAAGCTTTATGCGTAGTGTCAGAGGAAGTGGGTCTAATTAAGCTTGCAAGATTTGACCCGTAACAAACAAATATACTAACATACTAAATTATATGTTAAATAAAAGCTTGTAAAATTCATACAACCAATGGTTCATCGCATCTGATGTCAGTGGGTCTTAAATAAATAATCAGGCATTTCAAGGATAGAAAGTCCTAAGTGCGGGACATTAACATGGGTCCAGTCCAATTTTCGTCCTGTCCACGTTGATATATTGAGGACCGAAAGACGACAAAGTCATTTACTTTTTCTGTTGCTTTGAGTTGGCTTTGACAGTATTTGGAATCGATTCTAAGTTCTATTTCAGCCTACTAATATTATAAATGCAAAAATATGTGTGGATGGATGGATTTGTTACACACAAAAACTGATTCAAATTCGGCACAGAGTGTATTGTCTGGAATCACATAGGCTACTCTTTATCAATGTACCTAGCACGCGAGCGAAGCCACGAGCGGTTAGTTTTGCGTGAAAAAGTAACATCCAACCATCTCCCAACTAAGTAAATGTGAATTAACTTAATAAAATTAAGTATTTACAATACTGTATGGTTTCAAACATTTATCGTGGACACTAAATATTTAAAAACTAACTGTGAGTGAGTATTCAGTCACGATGAAGACTTTATTAAATAATTACAATAATCGTAAATCGGGAACTCACATTTACAGTTTAAAATAAATAACAATATTATTTCCGACACATACACAATACATAAACAACAACAAATTATTCTATATAGATAACATAACTAAAAACGAAATACAGATAGAATAAAAAAACGAATACGCAGATGGAAAACCTAGGAAGCAACCCTGCGCATTAAAAATTCAGTGTGTACCCAAGCCCCAACCGCTTGCATTTTTCGTGAATAGTAAAGTCTGCTTCGTTTATATTAAAGCCCTCTATCTATTCGTTTTATCTGACGAGAAATATGCTTCCACTCTTACCGTCTCTTTATCAAACAACATCCCGACTTCAACCATTAATAGCCCACTACTTAGCATTGCCAATCCTCTTACTGAGACCTGCGGCATGTTCTAGGCTCGGTGCAAATACGATGTGATAATTTTCTTAGTTCTGTACGTATCAGAAGTTGATTATCACTTGCTACGGTGAAGAAAACCATTGTGAGGATATCTGCACTCCAGAGAGTTCTTCATAAAGTTCTCCAAGATGTGTGAAGTCCAATAATCCACATTTGGCTAGGGTGGTGGTCTGTACCGGTGTACCCCTCACATTGTAAGTGGAGACCCGAGCCCAGTGGGACAGCTAAGAGTTGCAATGATCACGATAGGTACGGTACGCCACGATTTTCCATTTTTGGAGTAGTGGATGGTTTAATGGCCAACTTTTTAGTGTATGCCACATGAAGACGTCCGGCGAAACTTAAAAATTACCATCTGGATTTTGACGATAGCATCTAAGACCAGTGGCATAACTACAGTGGCAAAACTGGCAAAATGACACTGCCCCCCAGCCCGATATGCTACGAGCTCGGAAGTTACCAAACATTTTTAACAAAATTTAGTTCAGAAATATAATTTTGAAATAAGTAGTATTATTTTATGTCCATTAAAGTGACAATCTAAGCCGATAATTCTACAAATAATATACATATAGTGAATATTACACTATTATCTTATCATACTGACCAGATTCATTAGGTATTTTTTTTATTTAATTACAATTACCACAATGTTACTTTTCTTACCATGAATAAGTAAGCGCTTGACTACGATCGCACCTGATGGTAAGTGGCGATGAAGTTTTAGCAGCCGAGCTTCAACAGTTGTTTTTTTTGCGTCCAGAGAAAGAGAGAGGACTACCCTCCGGAGATGCGTGGAAAGGAGGTGGTGAATGCTCATGCATACCAGCACAACTGGCTGTACTGGTTATGTGGGACTCACGATAAACCTAGGTGCTTTCCCCTCTAAACACTACCCAAGAATGGCTTTGCCCGAACGGCCCTAAGCCTTCAACTGAGACGACCCTGTTTGGAGAGACGGGGCGCAAGACAACAGTTGTTAGTTGGAACTTGTATATGTATATACTAATATAAAAAACTTCGATAGCGTGATTCA
>DWJZ01004318.1:0-15528 GCA_018249125.1 Asbolis capucinus | reverse complement strand
TAAATAATGCATAAAATATAAATGGATAACTAATTCTTATCGACTGAATTAATGTAGATAATCTTCATAGCCATTAAATCAATATTTATTTACACATGTTAAGAACTATTGTTAACCTATAAATTATACTCGGTGCAAATTCGATCTGGATTTATTTCCATACAAAATTTAAAACTTTCTAAGACCTAGTAGTCTCACACATATCTCTTTCTGTATGATACAAAATTTGTGATTGAAGTCTTAAAAATATTTAAGACATTTCAACAAGGACCTACCTTATCAGAGTCGGTTGTGTTGCCGCTGCCAAATGACGCCAGCGAATTACGGTCGAGGTTTTCATTTGTTTCATCTATCGACGTATAATCCAGTTCCCTGCAAAGAACGCAGATATGAGCAAACTCATATTTGAATATAATTACGCGATTTTCTTCATACCTTTAGAACGTTAAGTTGAAAGCGAGGTTATGAGGTCAATCTCCGGCCGGAGCAAGCTTTTCAAATAGTACCAACATTTATTTTTTCTCTGATTATTCATATTATATTTTGCATTTAAATATTACCTGCTCGAACGCTGTGAGCTGTTGGGATGCACGCGAGCAGGACTCCTGGGCGGTTGTTGCAAGGCGGCACTGAAGTATGTTTCCTGTTATAAATTATTAATAATTAAAATATATAATATGCATCACGTATTTACGTAACTACATGATCCCATTAATAATGTTCCTAAAAAAACCGGAGTGTGACTAGGTTTATTATTATAAGGGTATTATTTTCATAACCTTTTCTAAAAAAGTCGTTTGACGTATGTTATTAAAGGAATGGTTGGGGAAATAACACAAATAGTATCGCATTTAACGATGAATTTTCCATTTTACCTGTATGACTTCCCGGAGACGTCGCACCCACGTCTGTTTGACGTCAAGCGAGGGCGCTTTGAGCACTATCCTGCAGTCGCTCGCCATAGGCTCGCGGCCCGTCCACACGGAGAACTTGCATTCGTCACCCTCGATATGCTCCGTTACTCCCAGTTCAGAAGTCTATACGGTACAGAAACATCGCTTTTGTATTGTGTGAAGAACTTATGCCTATTTTAAATAAAATAATTATATATATTTAAAATAAAAGGGGTTCCTCTAACCTTGATATAATCTTTATCTTGTAACTGGTAAAAAAATAACCCCAAACTTTTTAAAAAATTGCGTTCATTCCAGTCGCTTGAGCTAAGTTCTTGAACAAAAATGTCAAGTCCAACTTTAAGGATATTGTCTTGGCGGTAGTTATAGATATACATATATATATTAGCGATACATCTACATATACTAAGTGCTAATTAGATTTTTTTTATCTATACATAAATGACATGTTTGTATGAACAAAAATCCAGATACGGAGTATAGTGAGTACTGTTCTCAAAAAAACATACAAGATGGAAAAAAAATACTTGATTTATTGTAGATATTGTTTTGGTAGAAGTCTGTTTTTAGTTGGATAGTTATTTGATACGATTATCAACAATTACAAATTTAAAAAACATTAAAAACTTAACTTTGATATACGAAATCAAAATATATTTCCTCGGAATGGAACATGTATTCGAGAAATTTCAGTGTCATAATTAAAATAACATATTTAGAACAGGTAAATAAATTTCCATAAATTTCTATAAAGAACTTTTAATTAAATGACCATTTGAACTAGAATGCAATCATATGTCGTCATTGCGATAGTGCAGAGTACGAGTAATGGAATCGATACCACAGTCACGTCATTCATACAATCATAAAACCATAACCCAAAAATTAAAGTCAACTTCTAATAAAATATTATTATCACAAAAGAATCTATAGCAAGATTGCAGTTTAGTTTTAGAATATACTATGGTAGTGTTTTTTAGTATTTAATACACAGTTCGTAGATATTTCAGGAAACATTCCAAGTGATATATTGTCTTTCCAAATAGATAGAGACAAGCTGAACACATTTTAGTTAATTCAAAAATTTCTCAGCGGAGTCTATGTAAAAAAAAACTGGACAATTATCGGATCCGAAGCAACACATTCAATGTTTTTTTATTCCATACAAAACATCTTTATGTTAAATCAAACCTATAAGCTCTGTTCTTTGACCATTTGGTCGGCTAATTAAATCGCGGAGAGCAAGTCAGCCGAACGTAAAAGCGGCTTTAAAATTATATTATAGTAGAGTTATTTCGCCATGCATTGTCTTAAAATTTGACCTACGAACTGATGTTTCCGAAATAACAACAAAGTATTAGATGCAATAGTTTCAGAAACAATAAACGCCAACGGCAACCACAGATAATTACTAACAATACACTATGAATATTTCATTTTACATGCTCCCAAATCTACAGAAGTAAAACATGATTGTAAATAATTTTAACAAAATATATTTACATTTCAATTGCGTACTAATGAGCCTGTATTTTACATGCCAATATGTTATTTAATGGGGAAAACAGTTGGGAGTTTGTTATTATTTATTTATGATAATTTTAAACAATTTATTGGGGTCCACAATAACAAACAGAATAGTTTTTAACTGTTTATATAGCGGACGGCCCAATTAGAGACAATCACTTATGACTAAACGGACTTAGATAATAACGTGCGACCTATCTACCGGCGATTCAACTGGTTGCACCAGGATATTGAAAGTAATTGTTCGAAATCGTTAAATTGGTCACTTTTAGAACAGTACACACAATTGATAAAACAACTTGATAAACAATATTGTTAATAAGATGTATATAAACTCACCATGAATTTAGTTTTGTATATGTACTTCGCTTTGCCATGCGAGTCCTTGACTTCCTTTGCCAGTAATAGATGTAGGTCGAAAAGAAACACTCTTCGCTCTCGACCCTTTTTGATTATCTGTCGCAGATCACAGACGAGGAACGAGTCCTGTAGAACAACCTCGCCGAGACTGTCCGTTGCCACGTCGCAGCCCTCCAGCAACGACAGGTGCATCGCATCGTTCGCCTTCTTCGGAACCGACAGCATGACTTCCAGTCCGTCCTGCACATAATATCACACTCATTTATCAAATTAAAGATTCTCTAAACTAAACAGACTTGGTATTGTTTCGGTTTTGTGAATTACTGAAAAATGATAAAGGCCATTTTTTCAGCATAATTTACTTGACGAAAATGATCTTATAACTTAACTATAATAAAAAAACACTAACGCTACGCTTTTAAAAGGCATTCCGGTCGCTTTCAACCCCTCTTTAGAACCGTTGTTGACATAGCATGAGGTCAGAATTTTTTAAGAACTTTAAAAAGCATGCTCCTATATTACATATCGCGATTCGAAGTTCTATAAAATTTAGCACTAACACATTGTTTATCAATATTAAGTTCTTCCAACAAATAGTACAACCGTCTAAGAATAACAACTATCGCCATATCAAGGTCCGCCGCCGTACACAAACCTTCCTTAATTTCAGTCACTAAAATCTACTCTGAGTGCAACGAAAGCATATTTATTAGGTTACTGGAAGAGATCTCTGTTAGAGATAAGCTCTACTTGGCTTAAATTTTAATTAAATTTTTCAATTGTCTATTTTTAAAGTGTACAATAAAGCATTAAAATATTTCCCATTCAAAAAACTTTTATTCGGATAAATTTTCTGCCCGGCTCTTTAGCCCCAACTCCCTTAACGTGCGGGAAATTAGTTAGGTGAAATATTGGTTTTATCCATTAATTAAAAACAAACAAATCCATCTAACTATAGAAGACAAATAATATATAACGACTATTTTTAAATATATCCAATAACATTTGATAATAAATAACACATTTCACTAAACCTCTTGCTTATTTATTTCAGAAGGTTTAAAGATTTCAAGGGTATACCATTACTAGACTAAGATAACATTTTCTTCTCTCAACTTCCAATGTAACTTTTGTTATCCCATGGGAAGAAATTCGTTGTTCAAGATTCAAAGGACAGACCCGTGATATATTATGTAAGTTACAAACGTGCCAAGTGCCTGTTCAGTGATTTCAGCGTAACTATAGCGTATGAACTAAAAGACAATAATTTCAGAAAAAAATACTGTCTTCACATACAAAACACTCTAACCAATTTACCCAATGACTGGATTTTAAACCCGTAAGTTTCATTACAAATATAGATATAGGGTAACTCAGAATACGTACATTTCGATTTTTGTCTTGGACAGGTAGGTTCCCGATTCGATTTGTCCTTGCACTTGTTAAATATTTCAACATAATCACAATATAGTAGGAATCACAATATAGTCGACCCATCCCATGGTACAAATGAAGACAAATATTAATGTTATCACAGAAGTCACGTGGAATATACCACTCACAGTTAGTCCCCAACTAATGTGGCACACGAGCGCACTAATGAATCATGAGGAAAATATTGGTGTAAACCTATTGTTAATTACGAAGGACACTGAACTAGCTTGTTTAATCTCCAATACGTCCAACGTCCACTGTATTTAAGTCTTAATGAAAAACAAACATATTTGAACCGATAATGCGTAATGGCTTTGCTTTGCGCCATTAGAAAACAAAACTTCATTAGTTCATCTACCAATAGTAGATAGACGCTATAATACCAGTACGTTGTGATAGAGATAGCTTAGTTTATTTGCGAAAGTTTCCAAATAAAGCTACTGTGCCGCTCTCATGTAGGTAGTTGCCTTTGACTTCACAAACGTTGCTGCATCGAATTTCCTATGTACAACGTCATCAAACTAGGGGATCGTTGAAAGCAAACAAAGCAAAGTCAACTGAAAGGACATCTGATATTGGAATTGTTTCACTTCAAAGTGACAGGACACTGTCCAATAAAATATATCAGTACTACTAGTAAGAGACTAGTTAGATATAACGGTATTAAGTCATAAACGCTCGGACACACATGCCCGCACTAGATTTTCCTACGCTTGTCGCATTTAAGACACGAACAAACGTTTTAGGAAATTTAATTATCAAGTAATGAGACTTGTTTGTCGAGAAAGTGAAAATTGGCTTAATTTCTAGCAGACATTCATACAACACCTTGTAATAGAGGGTAATATTTCTTAAAATTTTATAAACAGTATAATACCATATGAAATAACATATCTATAAACATTTTGGTATTCTTAAATATTAATTGCACTGCACAAAGAAAATTTAACGACTCGTTCAGGTTATATATGTATCATGGATTGAGTGGAAATTCAACATTCAACAACTGAGGCGTGACAGTTCCTGTGCAAAGTTGACGCAATTATTCGTAAATCTGACGAGCTGACCAATCCGAAATAATATGCCTTGTAGATTCATCATATTTGCTGCCTTCTTTTTACATATATAGGCAACCAACCGTTTAGTTTTTATTGAGAGGGTTTATACCTGACCCTGACCCATTAGAATCTTAAGTTTTATCAAACAATATCCCACACCATAGGGCGACGATATACATAAATTTATCTATGTAATCAATAAACATAAAACAATTTTATATAAGAGTGATTAGGAATCAATATTCCTGCCTGAACTCAGCCGGGACCATGAAATATCGGCGTGAATAACATATACCATGAGTGCCCGAATCCAGTTTAAAAACGTAAACACGTCTTAAAGTAAGATTGAATTACAGCTAAACATGAACAACTATATAATGGACGGGGCGGCCATATTACCACGACAACAAGTCGTGTCAAAAATAAGCTCAACAACCTTTGAATATTTATAGGTAATCATTACACAAACTTACATAGAGTAGAAAACACGAATTTAAACACTCGGCTTTTCCAGTAAACTCACCAGAACCAACAGTTGAAGTTTACACCCAAGTTAACACAAATTTCTTGTAAGCAATTTATGTTTATGTAACATGTTTGTAAGACTATCTCTATACATTGTCAAACTAAAAATCTTCACTGCGCGTATCTTTATCTTATCAGGGTCTATAATCATTAGACGTAACTTTTAGTGAGATAAGACGTTCCACGTCCGGCGATACTGTAGCGCAAATCACCAACTTGCGACTACGTTCACCATTATAATACACAATCTGATACAACATCCCCGAGTTATATCCATAAATATCAATATATTTTGTTACATCTTACAGTTATTATTATAATCTAACCTTTTCATGTGGATACTCTTATATTGTTGGAACAGAACCTATTTTTTGTAAAAATTCTGTAAATAAATTAACTTGGTTTATAGTAACGTCCTCACCTTAATTTCACCTTGTCCTTCAGCGCAGCAAGCTTGAAGGTCTTTCAGCAATAGTTGATATTTAGTAATTCTCTGTACAGGCTTGATAAGATATGCGGCCAGCGGATGTTCTAATTTCTTCTTACGTTGAACCCTGCATAAAAACACTTATCTTAACGTTTATCTGTCACACAACACGTTGCCTAAAGCCTCGAGCATTACATAAAATAAGTTTTTAAAAAAATTTACATATGTACAGCATATAATATTAAAATTACCTGTCAGATAAAACAGTATATTTAATATGTCATATAACAAATAATAGCTCCACTAAATGTTGTCGTTTAGATATAGTAGAATTTTATTTACTAAACTTGTCTAAACTAGAATGAGCCAACCAATCATATGCACATGGTATTTTGACGCTAAATCATGGAAAATTTTAGCCAAATATACCTTCTAGTTATAGTTACTCTGATCTTTCTGCGCTTCTGTTAACATAGTTGTGCCTAGCACCCCAAGTATCCTTCTCAGTATTTTATTAGGGATATTAATTTAATTATTGTTTAATTCAATCGACTTGTGGGATCAAATTATTCCAGAAATTAGAACTATGTAAGTTAATGTGTAATATGCAAATACCTATTTACTATTGACCACTATAGTATATAATCAACATGAGCATATAATTTTCGCCTTACCGTTCGAAGTAATCGCCGGCATGTTGCACTACGGCGGCGTTGCTGTCCGGCTTGTTCCTGCAGTAGGCGACGTACATGTCGAACTCGCGCGCCCACGTCACGAAGCAATGGCCGACGTCCTCCGGCATCGTCTCGTACTTGTCCAACTCGCGCAGGAACACGCGCTCATGGAACCGGTGGATCTCCTCGATGTTGCCGAATATCAACTCCTCCTAATCGATTAATACAACCGATATACTTTTATGAATTTCAAAGATCTCTTTAAGTTTGTTTATTTCTAATTTTTTTTAACTTAAATTCTTATTGTTATATTAGTTCCTAGCGCTTGATCCATGAGATGCGTTACAAACATAAAAAAATATAAATTCATTCTCATTCCCTGCTAATATTCTTTATTATTATTTATATTATTATAATATCTTTGGGTTTCCTTCGCGCGCTAAACGACAATTGAATGAAATCTTGTTACTCTTTCACCCATAAACTAAACAAATGTGTGGCGAGTAGAAACTATTATTGTTACAAATAATTTAAAATAGTTTTTTCGTTTTATTCCGTAGTCCAAAGTTTCAAACCACCACCCGACTAATTATGTGTACTAATAATAAAACTGAAACCGCGTTAACTCTGTAAATTACGTACCTTTTGAGAATTTTAATGCAGTGAGGCTTTGTAGATGGTATAGAGACGAAAAAATATTTTTTAGACTCATCGTCTGTCTGTCAGTTCACGCAAAAACTTTAAAAAAAGATTTATACGGAGAAAGATTATGGCATATGTTTTAGCACAGAAAACTGCTTTGTTCCCGAGGGATAATAGGTTAACATTAGTATGGCAACTCCGAAACCAATGGACCAGTTTAGATGAAATTTTGCACGTTTGTAGATTATATTAATATGCTGTACCTTTCCTTGCAATGCTTGAGGAACGGATGCAGGGTCAGTGCGCATTTCACGTAGATAGCATATGATGCATGTTTCCAAATCTTTCACGTACGCTCGTTCTGTTTGTAGTAATTCTGCCATAATAAACCTGTTAAGAATTTAATAATGTTAGATCTGGTGTTTATTGATACAGTAGATGATTAATGCCAAGGATAAATTATATTCTAATTACCACTTCGCATTTTACTTTATCGTTCTGAAATAACAAATTGCATAAGTTCATCGTATCACGACAAAACAAAGACAAGAAACGAACGCCGAAAACAACTGGATTGCTACGGTATATTTAAAATTTGCATGGCAAATAACCCGAGGCTTATGAAAATAGCTGCAATTTTTAATACCTAGCATTCTAAGTAACTTTATTGCTTGCAATGACTCGTCATTTTGGTTCCAGCTGCAGTTGAAAGTGTTTGTTTTGCTTTTGGCAGTTATGCCTCTAAAGTCACTGGTGTACTACGGTGGCTGTTTATCGAGTACTTCAATACGTACTCCTTGCGTCGCGCGCTCCTGCGTTTGTCGTCGCCGGGCGCGGGCTGCGGGTCGGTGCGCGCGTCGCTCTCCGCCGATTGTGTGGACGCCAGCGATGGCGCCACGCCGCTGTCACTCTCCGCCTCGCTCTCACCGCCCTCCATAGACCCGCTAAACTCCGCATATCTGACAACGATCAAATACTGACTATTACATTTATAACAGGCCGGTTGATACTATGAAAAATAAAATGTATCCATTACATGTATCGGTTCAAACTAAGATTTATGTAATCATATTACTCGTATATAGCTATACAAACCTTTAAAACATTTTGTCAACCATAAATCCACAATAACAATTTTTTTTAATTTTATGTCCCTTGACTCAAAACAGCAGGATTAGTGAATAATGTTATCTGCATGTGAATAAAATAGCGACATTGTACTTGGCTATCTATTTTCTACGGCGCGGCTCTGTATGCAAATCAAGAAAAAGTACATAACTGCATACAGTATAGTAGCCATATTCAGTTCACAAAGACCAAACAACTTAGCGAGTGTTGTTACCTGGCATCGACAGCCGCAACCCACTCCTTGATCTGGACGGCGTGCGGGTGTCCCTTCTCAACGAGTCCATCGGCGAGCTGCGCGAGGAGCCGTACTCGCTCGCGGCTCTCGCGCGCCACGCCCGCCGCGGCGGCCGCAGCTGCCGCGCCGCATCGCTCCTGCGTCTCCCGGATCCACTCGACGGCCGCGCGCGCCGACCGTTCGAATAACGCAAACTGCTGACATTGCTCGAGACGCTTCTTACGCACCGTCCAGTGCTCCAGTACCTGTATCAACACATGCTATGTATAGTTTTAAGAAAAGATTGTTTTTTTTAGTATTTTATGTATCAGTATCTTTATAATATATATCGAATATATAATAAATCTCTAACTGTCTGTACCTTTATGCGAACTTAACTGAGAAACGACAACTCCCAGCCATTTCCACTAATTTCACAATAAATTTGGATTATCAATTTATGTTTAATTAAATCATTTCACGAATAAAGATATGGTAAAGGATTCCAACTATATCACTTAGCTGTACTGACGAAACGTGAGTAAATAGCCTTCAGTAGTACAGAGGGACTAATATTATTAATCGAAAATAAAGTGAAAATTAGATGATAGCACCATTAATGCAAATTAAATAATAAGCATACAACAACACTCTGAAACTGTTCCCTTGCGGTTTTTAACCTAACAATGTTATATCGCTTACCTCTATTAACCGGAATTCGTAATACGTTAGAACTACGATATTTTATTTACAATAACTTGCCTGTAGCTTATTTCAATGAAAATATGTATATTATTAGCATTTAAACCACTTCCACGTTCAAATCATAACCATTACACAAATATATTAAAATTAGGAAACAAAGATATACCGATTGTGATATAAACGTTAAAAACATCTCGATCATTATTGGAGTAACACTGGCTGCACACATTGAGACGACACATATTGTGACACTAATACCACATAATGAGCTGAACTGCTAAACCCACATCACGCGAGGCCATCACAGTGGTTCGAAATCACCATGGACCGGACAGTACAACAAAAGCAGTATTGTTCTTATCTTCCATTCATCTAGAATGCCATTGACACTGACCATAGTGCGCATACCCACTTAACTATACATTACCATACCCTACAGGCTGATTACAAAAATGAACTAATGCTGTGATGCAGCGCATACCAATAATAAAAAATAAAGAATTCATTACATAAATATTTTCCCAAGACATAACTCGAATGGCGGCTATAAGTGTAAACAAATAAACAGCGCGTCCGATTTCAATCATGTTTCACTAGTGTTTGAATGCAGTTGTTTAAAAACAATGCATTGTAGTGCTGTGAGTACAGCATTATGTCAGATATTATCTATAGAACTGCTTTGAATTATTTCTGTACAAACCCGGAAAACAATAAACTAGATTCAATTTTAAAAATAGACATGCAGTAGATGGGTCTATATCAACAAAACCGCAATACAGCTATATAGACATGTGACGGGAAAAAGACAGTAGGTAGGTACCGCAAACAGATTTGTTTTGTCAAAGGTTGCCTGACGAATTCCTTCTCCATATTCATGAGTTTGCTGGCTTTAAGAGTTTAATACCGTCGCGTTACTGACACTGAATGATTTAACATTTATTACGATACAAGCATCCACGACATACATGGTTTTATAATTCAGTGTTCTCCATCTTGTATTCAAAGCCATATGTATAATAAAAGAACGAAAGAAAACACAAGGTGCTCACTGTGTTCTTATGTATCTTATATAATAAACAAGTATGGCCAAAGGATTTTAGCGCAATAATTTACCCTATGTTGATAGTCCCAAAAGTTGTAGGTTGACTGACAAATAGAAATCTTTTTATTTTTCTTTTAATATATTGAATGGTTTTGTCCCATTTTTGGACATACGGTGATGATAAAACTGCATTATCTCATGTTACGTCATGACCCGTCATCGTAACGTACGAAAATTGTCTCGAGTTAAAATGGTGACATTGCATTTCTAAGGTGAAGATTGTGTATCATAAAAAATAGATTCAGGATTACTTCACGAAAACTACGCTGTTGAAAAACTAATATCCAATTTCACGGCCATGGATTTTAGTTTCCACTTGTCATGGAGCCAACTTTTACACAAAAACACGACATCTATTGTATATTAAAAGAAATATTGTTTGAGACAGTTATTTTGTTCGTTTTAAACAATGATCTAATGAACACTGGCGAAGGACACTAGCATATAATAATGTATTGAATTTATGATTGACATTTAATATCATGTATGTTGTTTTTTTTTTCACAGAATAGTACATGATTAGTTTAAGTTAAAATAGAATACAAATTCATGTTTCAACATTATATTCAATTTTAAAAATTATAAATAAGGGAGGCTTGTGAGGATGGCGGGATGTATGATTATAATTAACTGGAATGACATATATATTCAACTTTTTATTTCCTCATTGTATGTGGACGAAAGCTAATAAAAAACATAAAATTATGATACGGACCTTATTTTCCTGTGCCAGCAGAGTGTCGAGTATCGCTCGTGTTTGTTCGTGATGCGCCTTGCTCGCTGCAGCGGTCTGTCCGTGCACCTGCGCCGAGCGCGCCGCGTACTTCAGAAAGGTTTCAGCAGTTCGACGTGCGAGAGTACACGCTTTCAGAAACGCTTCCTTTTGCTCTCCGTGTTTTACTATTAACGCTGCCACCTATAAAATTAATATATCATAGAAGCAAAGAATTACTGCGAATAAACACAAAACATAAAGCTGATGTAATAGAAATAATAATTAAAAAAAATAAATATCCTAATAGAAAGATTCGTTAGTTATTATTTAACTTGATATATCGTTATTTTAGAAGCATTTTCATAAACTATACATATTATCAAAAATAAACGGTTTATTCGCCTTTCTTGTCCTCTTTCGCTTTATTTTGGCATTTTTCTAAAACCGTAGGAGATACCAAAAACTTGAGATACATAATCCATAAATAAGTTCCAGTTTAACAAAAAGGTAAAAACAAATTACGTTTGTGTATCAATACTTTTCTTGTGTACATTTTTATGTAACATTGTATGGTTTTAATAATTTTAATAAAAAAAATTCTACAACGCATTACATTACATTTGTATGATATCGTTGACTTTTATGCCTAATTTACCATTAAACTCTGTATAATCATCGTACATCGTATGATAGTATCGACTTATACACGTAGGATAACATTTTCTACTAAAACGCCGTACCTGTGCCGCCTTATCCAGATTCTGTGCGAGCTGTAGTTCATCGGCGGCTGGCGCGGCTGCCGACCCGCACCAGTCCTCGTCCCTCCGATACTCCCGCTCCAGCGAGTCCAGCACCGAGCACACCTGCTCCGCCGTCTTGTAGAAGTTGAGGGACGCCGTCACCAACTTGTGACGCTCCTCCGCACACGTCACCAACCGCTGCCATCTTTCCGTCACTTCCTCCGATATTTCTCTGCAATATCATGTAAAATAACACACATATTAACACTTGTGTGATGCTTAACAAACAGATGGAATTCATTACATACCTACAACTCGTAATTGAGATAGTGATTACACCCTGGTTTTTGAGTGCAATATTGAAATCAAAATCGTTGATAATTCATCGTAAATTACGACTCTGGACATTACATTACATACATTACATCCTGCTTGGATGTGTTCAATTGTTTGATATTTGGCAATATAACAAATAATTTATAAAATTATCAGGATATGTTCCAATATATATTCATAGTTGTTTGTGTAACCCATGATTACTATTAACTATTACTAACTAATAATATGTATATAACTAACCTTATCGTGTGTGGCTCGTAGTGGTTGGCGGCCCTCAACGCATCAGCCCTATATTTAACTTGCACGGCGCTCGCGTGTGTCTTCTCCACGGCCACTTGAAACTGGTCGTGCTCCCTCTTTAGCTGCTCTGCTTCTGACAGCGTACCAGGAATTGAGAACGAGGCGGCAAGCATTGCTTCCCCATTCCTTATCCAGCTTACAACCTGCGCAGCGTCCTTTTGAAACTGACCTGTATATAAAAACCGTAAGTCATTGATGTGCTACTTTTTAATATACATTGTAGACAGCTTAATTTCAAACTTACCCAACTGCACGCACTGCTCGAACCGAGCTCGTCTCTCTTCAGCCAATTCTTCGAGATCCAACTGTCGGTCGTGAAGAAACTCCAGCAGGAGTTGAACTCGACCTTGCGCGTCCAGCGGCGCCGATTCAGATCCGTCGTTACTAGTCGCCATTACGTCGGATGCTTCAGCGATCGCCGCTGCTAAATCTTGACCTTGCTGCACCACCTGCAATAAATACAATAAGATCTCTGAAATAAATGAACAAAATTGTAGGCTACTTTCGTGAATACATAAGTCTTTTCTAATATTATTATTGCTTTCAGAGATGCATATTACATTTTATAGATACATTTGATAAAATGACAGCCCCTAAGGTTGACTCTACTAAGGTAATGGACTGAAATCTCGCCTCTTAAAATGCAACTGATGCTTCTTCAAACTGCAGACTTGCACATATTTGCAATCATTCCCCATTAAACACCATGTTTTCTGAGACTCCAGCATGGTATACTGTTGTCCACTGGTAATACGGTGTAATGTATACCTGGAAGGTAGCGTGTTGCATCCTAGCAACGCTCTCGTTGTGGGCCACTAACGCCTGCTCGGCCTGCTGCGGCTCGCGCGGCGGTTCTGTTCGCTGCAGCTCATCGCCCCATAGTTCCAGTCGAGACGACACCTGATTACGGATAAGTACAATCATTACATTCGTTCTATGTTACAGAAATAAAAAAAGTATTAAATATGTATAAAGATATTACAAATTGTAACTAAACCTACGTTTGAACTTCTGAACAAGAAATACAATTTAGTAGATCGACATGAAGATGAAAGTAACGATAAAGCAAACTCCTCTTACTGCGTGTTTACTGTTAATTAAACCTCACATCATATTACTATATTTGGCATTAGTCAACAAATATTCAACCCAAGAACTACACTTTGCCATTTATTTGGTCATTACATCATAATCTAAATCAAACTTTTGTCACATCGGACAATATCGTAACATAATAGTCACAGAGAGCCCGGCCCTTCAGGCGAATCATAAAAATTTAGATGAATGTATGGAAGGTTTGAATAACTAATATTCCTATAATTTAAAATAAAAATATATAATAAAGATATATAATTACAATAATTTTATAGAATCACATGAGTTCCAAGAAATCTGCGAATTTGTTGTGTCTGACAGAGGGTATTTTATGTTATTTTTTTTTTCAAATTACAATTGTAGAAATGAAGACGGGAAGTATTGCACAGTTCAAAATTATGCTGTATTCAGTAAATATTATGAATTTCTCATTAAGCAACGGTTAAATTAATATAGCATATATAAAAGTAATAAAAAATAATAAAAAATAGCTTTTTTAAAACATCAAAATTGACATACAGTTCCTAGCTATTCCTGCAGCTGACTCATAATGCTACATTGTTATGCTTGTAAATCACAATAGCAGAAAGATTCGAGCTGTTATTGCTGGTGACCTCGATAAAAAAAGCAATCAGTCCTTATCAGCGCGCGCATAAGTCATGGCCACAGGTTAAGAATTCTATTGTGCGGCACCATTGCAGCATGGTACGCAACGGTGTGATTGAACGTCATTGGCAGCGGTTCAAGTTTTCTCCTGGCCCACTATTAATGTTTCATTACGTGATATCGACTCTGTCGCCGCGCTATACAAAACTTCATGATACATTGCGTATATCGGAAATAGTATACCACAAACAAAAGCTCGTTAAACCTTGAATAAAATTGAAACAGTAGGCAAGCCAAACTTCCGATCTTGTTTATCAATAAAATTAACCATCCGTTTACATACTAATTATTGTAAAGTTAATATTGAATGTGTGTACCATTTCCAGATTAATATTTCTGGGATAATAGTAATGATTACGATTAACGCTACCTCCTCTCCTTCGAAACGCTCGTTTTCCGCTTTCTTCAACCACAAACCATACAACTAATAAAAACCATCAATTGAATGTTCGTTTACGAATCTTCAATACTTACCTTGCGTGCCATCATACGGGAAAGTCCGAGAACACGCGGAGATTCGTGTTTACTATCTAACTCATGTTTCTGAGAAACTGCATTACAGTATAGTTTAAAATAAACAGGTCTTTGTTATATTTGAAATTAGATACATTAACATAAAATACATACCTCCAAAGCATCCCTTTCGAAATGTCTAAGCTGAAGAGTGAGCTCGAGCCGACGCTCGCGGTCTGACCAGAGCTCCTCGAGGGCGCCGCGAGTGCCGCGCAGTCGCTCCAAAGTGGTCTCCACCGCCGACGTACTCGCCGCGTCCGAATCCCCAGAAGATCTATAATAAAGACCAATCGTAAATTAAACACATACTTTTCCAAAGCTATGCTTAGATTAGTTAAAAAAAGTACAGTAAAATATGTTTCCACCGAACCGCATTGGAGCAGCGTGGTGGAGTATGCTCTAAACCTCTTCAGTGTGAGAGACCTGTACTCTGTAGTAGGCCAACGATGG
>DWJZ01004317.1:0-15529 GCA_018249125.1 Asbolis capucinus | reverse complement strand
ATTGAATAAAATTATATTAAACTCATACTAAAATTATGTTAAAATTAATAATAATAATAATTTAAAGAATTGATAAATAAATTTCGAAATAGTGAATTAATAATAATTACATTTCATAGTACCTACTTTTTATTTCTGAGAACAACATTAACTAAGTATTTGAATAAATTAATTTTATTTGAAAAAATATCTATTTCGTTCAGTACCTGAATATTGTCCGTATCACATTTGTTACCTCTACTGAGTGAAACATCGACGCTCGAGTTATGAATGGAATTATAATTTCTAGTAATTCTGTTTAAAGGAGAATAGTGACCAAGGTTTGAGCGTGATGAATTTGATGAGAAAGGTTTGTACTGTAGTGATCTGGGCAATCTTCTAGGAACGGATAAATTGATTTTGGACAGAAGGTGAGTTGCATCAATATGGCCATTTACTATCTTGTACAGAAACATATTGTCCAGCAGTCTCCTACGGTTAAAAAGGCTATCGAGATTGAAATGATCCAGACGATGTTTATAACTGGGCAGTTTTTTTGTTAAATTACAACTATATGATAGATGTAATAGGAATTTCTTTTGAATGCCTTCCAGACGTTTACTATACGTATCGTAGTGAGGGTTCCAAGCCACACTACAATATTCCAAATTGCTTCGAACAAGGGCAGTGTAAATTGCGATCTTGGTTTTTGGATTTTGAAACTCTTTGCAATTCCGCAGCACAAATCCTAAAGTTTGAAATCCCTTCTTGACGATATGATAAACTAAATTCGTTTGGAATATATTAATTCAAGTCTGTAGAAATGGAACGTAAATGTATATATGGCTGCCTAGCGCCATCTACAATCCTAAATTGTCCCTGACATATTTCTACACCAGACGAGTGTCGTATTCCGAACAGAAAATGATAGGTAGGATTTATTTCATGATGATCAAACTATTTGATACACCGAGCAGTATCTAGCGAACCATGAGATACCTTCTGAAGCCCGACGTATGATTTTTATTCGAATCTGTCGGTCCCCTAGCATACATATATTTCGTCCATGGCAGTATAATCTGGTCAGAACAACTCCCTAATTTATATTAACTATTTTTTTCACCAGAGAAAACCTGTCCATTCCCGAATGAAGAATACACGGAATGTAAGAAGGACTGTCCTTCAGACAGATGCTCCTCAATGGTGGAAAAGTGTATGCCTAGCAAAACCTGTAGTCCAGGATGCGTCTGTAAATCTGGATACCTGAGGAAAGAGAATGGGCAACCTTGCGTGCCAATTTGCGAATGTCCGGAATTAATGAACTCGCCGGAATGTTCAAAAAAAGATGCAGACTCTGACGAATAATTTATATTTTTAACAATTTCGGGTTCTAATATTTTGTAATGTACGAGTTGTGAACCATTTTATATATATTCATCAATCTTATTAGATACAATAACAACTAATAAATGTGACTTTATTAAGAGTGTGTTTTAATCAGTAAGGACTATATATAATAATATTACTTGACAGTGTTCTGCCATAGAAATAATTTCTATTAGAAGTCTCACTTAGCGGTATAAAATATGTACATATATGTGCCTGTTCTCGTTATTACCAAATACACATAAAATCGGCTGAGTTATTCTTGATATAACTGATTAGTCACCAACCATGGCTTAAAACTTATTAAATTCCTACAACAAAATACGTAGTAAAAAATATAATAAAATTCTGTCCTAATAACAAAAAATATTTTGGGGTCAGTAAACCTTATCATTTAGGGGGATGAAAAATAGATAACAACCTATTATCAGACCTACAAGCTCCCTGATGATATTAAGGATATCAATATTATCAAGAAAAATGGATACGTTACTTTCAATATTCCCTAAATATTTTTTTCTCAAATGTGTTCCACAGTATATCTAGATTTTACTAGAGGTAAGAAATACTCCTATGGTATCATTGATTAAACCAAGGTGTCTTACACAGAAGATAACTATCTCCTGCAGTTAAAAATGTATGAAATAATTAGTTTTTTTGACGACTTTTGGTACATTTGAATTCCAGGGAGCGACCTGTCTCTTTCCGCGGTACCCCCATAGTGGTGTATAAATTGATGTCTATTATTTCCTTCATTTAAAACGTTATTGCCAAAAGTGGGGAGACGCATAGACAATATTTTTTATGTTGGAATAAAAAAACTTTTATTTTTCTTATAGACTTAGATTGTTCCGGTCCAAACGAATATTATGATTGTGATGTTGAGTGTGACAATGTCTGCAAGGACCTCCATATTCAAAGCAAAGATAACTGTCCCAAAGTTAACAAAAAATGTAACGACAAATGTTACTGCAAGGACGGATTTGCCAGAGACGATAAAAATATTTGCATACCTATAAAAGATTGTCTAAAAATTAAAGGTATTTAAATTATTTTATATAGATAACACAAAGCAAAAAACGCTGGTAAAGATGCTAAGTTCTATATAGTTGTCTTCGAACATTATTCCGAGATGGTAAGACTTGTCAAATTATATAAAAAGTAAAAACATGTCGTGTTGTGAAGTTTTAACATATTATACTATTGGTAGAAAAACGAACACTATTTAAAATGGAGGTGTTTCATACATAAATTCTATAGCAATTTTTCCAGAAATCTTGAAAATATATAATTTAACAATAGTGATGAACAGACTTAAGCTAAACTCATCCTTAGTGGTTTCAAATAAAGTTAATTGTCAAATTATTTCCGTTGTACCAAAACGTCAGCTGTAACAATACTATCATTTAAAGTCAATCTCGATATCATGGTGATGTTAGTTGGTAAAGTACAAAATGACGTAATTATTTTAGAGCAAAATAGACCCTAAAATTATGTACATGACATACATTGTACATAGACCCTAATATACATAGATATTATTTAAAAAATACGGAGCGAGTTTTAGAATATTCTTGAATGTTTTTTTCTATATACAACAAATGAAGTATTGTTTACTCTAAGAGTGCAAAATGTTTATAAGTTTTCTGATCACCATAGTACAAGCTAACGCTTAGTCTGGGTTCAGATAGTCGTGTGTGAGTTGTCCAAAGATATTTATTTAAATATGTAACATGAAAAATGAATGTGTGAGTTTGGCGACAGCGGTTTCCATGCACATGCTAGGAATTCTACCAGTTTTTGTTGTTCTGTGTGTACATATAATTCTTATCATATTATATATATTAAAATATTAATTATATTATATTATTTTATAGTTTTAGTAACATCGGAGACACAGAACTATAATCTATCCGAAATAGGTAAATACCGGATGGAGTGACTGTTTTTGCACACATAATTAATACCAAAGGGTATTCATACAAATATTACAAAGAAGAAAGATTGGTTTGTTAGTTTGAATAGGCTCTCAAACTACTGCGCTCATTTCAAAAAGTATTTTACCATGAGACTCCTATTATTCCTGATGAAAATAAGGCAAATAATTTAAAAACGTAATGGGTCCGTAAAAAAACTTCGATAATGTAACCCAACATCTGAAAAAAATGTTATATCGCGTACGCTGCGGAGATTATTGTCAATAGAGCAAAATGATGTACTACAGTTTTATAGAGGAAATCAATATCTACAAATAAGTCTACGACACCATATGTCTAACTGTTCTAGTTATGCCATATAACTACTTTTTATCTTTTACTTTTTATATATTTAAAAACTTATATCGCATACGCTGCGGAAATTATTGATAAAAGGGCAAAGAGATATACTACAGTTTTATAAAGGACATCAGTATCTATAAATAAGTCACCACATATGTGTAACTGTTACAGTTATGTCGCAATAACTACTTTTTTCTGATTTTCTTACTTCTCAAGCGAAGCGAGAGCAGATTCTAGTAGTAGTATGTAGGGAAACGAGAGCCCTCTAGCGGGGGAGTTGCGAACTTTTTGAATTAAAGGAAAGAAAAAATTTAAATATTTTCTTAGTTTTTTTTTAATTTTGATTCATACTTAATCAAATCAACTTAACGTTTTAGAGTTGCTATGAAAAGTTTTTATATATTTCCTAAAATTTTGTATCGTAATGCTTTTTTGTATCGAACTATTTTATATTTTGAGTTTTTGACCTTATAAGCATAAAAAATCTAATTTAAAAATGCTCAAAGCGCCGCATGCGGGCCGTGGATTGCTTATCGCTGCTCTATAGTAAGTTGAAACCTCTTATGAAGCTTTAGTGTGTTTTGGATTTACGCTATCAAAATATCAGACAGAGTTAAAATGTATAAAATCATTAAAATATGCAAAAAGGCTGTCTTTTCCCTATATACTACTATACTCTTTATTTACCTACTTCGATTTTACATTTGACGTATTGTTGATGGTTAAATCAAGAGGTGTATAATAACCGATTTCATCACACTTGCCAGATAAACGGTGTCCGTTCCCGAATGAAGAATACACAGAATGTAAGAAGGACTGTCCGTCGGACAGATGTTCCTCAGTGTTGATAAGGTGCATTCCTAGCAAGACCTGTGGCCCAGGATGCGTCTGCTCACCAGGATACCTGAGGATAAAAGATGGGCAGCCTTGTATAAAAATGTGTGAATGTCCGGATTTGAGGAAAACTATGGATTGTCAAGCAAAATGAGACACAGATTCTTAAGATTTGTAACATAATAATATTATCTATGTTGTTATGGAAATGAATTACCAATAAATTGTAATTCACAGTGAAGATCAGACTTTTATTAATAAATTTCCCGAAATGTCAGCTGAAGCCTGAAGATGAATATTAACAGAATTTAGGAAAAAAAGTACTTGTAAGTGGCTCCTAACTATGGATTAATTTATATGAAATGTTAATGATGAATGAATTTTAATTGACTTTATTTGACTTAGCTTCATGTGATATCCGTTATTTTTATTATTATTTTTTAAACGAGTTAATTTTATTTTATACCGTATATTTGTGATGTTATAATATTTCTTAATTTATTAGTAGTTCTTGTTTTTAAAACTTATTTAATGCTTTACCTTTGTGATCACTGCAGAAAGATAAAACGCATTTCAATAAAATATAAAGACATAAAATAAAATACTTCATTAGTTTGAAAGATTATTAAATCCTTCATGACATTAAGGTTGTTAACGCTTAGTTTATGAATTATATTGAGTTTTAATTAGTGATGTGCCGACTATGACTTTGGCCGACTAGCCGGCTAATTGGTGGTAAAGAAGCTGACTAATCGGCCGACTAGTCGGCCAGCCGACTACAGTAATTCCTTATTATTAGTTTTTGCATGAAGGAGTAACAAGCATCCATCCCATTCTTCCAAACTTTCACATTTTTAGTATCAGTAGGGCTAATATGATTTTTTTGGGTGTCTAACCACCCGTTTAGTTAATCAAAATCACGTTAAATAATCTTTCGAAAACGTAACCCTTTATCGAAAAACGGTCTTCCTAAAATCACAATGATTTTAAAAGTCTACCAACGATTCCACAAGCGATCGGATAAACAAGAAAAAAAATCATCCCCACTTTACTTGTAGAAGAAGTAATAATAAGAAAATATTATAAAGATTTTATTGTTCCACTATCTATGAGGAATCTACATTCATGCCTAATTCACAAATTATACATAGCTTTAAGGCACTAAAGGTTTTCGGGAATCACTTCAATAATATTGTGACAATAAAAAGAGTGAGAAAAATGTAAGTTAATATAGAAAAAATACTATAATATTCATATAACTTTTTATTTTTAGACGCTACTAAACAAAAGGCGATCATAGCCAATGGTTAACAATTCGGCCTCCTACTCGGGGAGTCCGAGTTCGATTCCCAGGGCGGGCACTTCTGATTTTACGGAGTTATGTACGTTTTAAATATCATTTGCTATAACGGTGAATGAAAACATCGTGAGGGAACCTGCATGCTAGGGAGTTTGTAAAACTCAAAGAGGTGTAAAGTCTGCCAACCCGCACTTGTCCAGCGTGGTGGACTATGGCCTTAACCTTCTCATTCAGAGAAGAGACCCGTGCTCAACAGCGGGCCGTGATGGGTTTAGATGATAATTGACTAACCATTTATCGGGAGAATATACAACACTAACAAAAAATATCACTTGAAAGCTCGCAAATGCTTCTCTACGCCAAAAATTCGCTTCGCTCGCTCTCCGCAATTCATAATTTCCAAAATCGCGCTTAAGCGGGTAGAAAAAAAAGTCATCAATACTAACAGAACGGGATCTAAAAAATATTTTTACTACTGTAATAAATGTGCATATTCATGCCATGGAATGAAAGACTAGTGATTTGAACGGTGGTCTCTCGAACGGAAGGTCCTTAGTTTAAACCCGGAGGAAGGCACCTCTAATTATGTGGAATTGGAAGTAATTATCAGTCGCTCCGGTGAAGAAAAACATCGTAAGGAAATCTACAAATCTGAGTTCTCCATAAAGTTCTCAAAGGTGTGTGAAGTCCACCCATCCGCACTTGGCTCGCGTGGTGAAATGTGGTCTGTACTCCTCACAATGTGAATGCAGACCCTGCCCCAGTTAGTGGGACAGTTATGGGATGCAATTATTCATCCCAAACTACAACATGTAGTAAGGTCATTTGTGAAGTGAAATTTATAGTGACGTATGCCAGTTTCTGTTTTATTCCCAGAAGCACGAGATAACGTAATATTGCAGATAACATTTTGTACATTTTTACTTACAGACTTTAGGGACCCCTCTTTAGCCGGGGGCCCCGTTTCATTGATAGGGCCATAGCTACGCCCCTGCAAAAGTTTGCCAGGATGGATGGATGAATTTTTATTCACACAATAACTATTAAATGGATTAGAATGAAATTTGGTACAGACATTAATCCAAAATAACACTCAGGCTACTTTTTTCAACCTACCCACCACGAGCGATGCTGCAGGCGAAAACTAGTCCTAACAGTCGTAACCCTTTTATTCAACAGAAAAAACTTGTCCGTTTCCGAATGAAAAATACACAGACTGCAAGAAAAACTGTCCTTCAGACAGATGCTCCTCAGTGCTAGAATTATGCATCCCCAGCGAGACCTGTAGTCCAGGATGCATCTGCTCACCAGGATACCTGAGGATAAAAGATGGGCAACCTTGCGTACCGAAGTGCAAGTGTCCGCACTTAAGGAACTCCTCGGAATGCACAACAGCAGGTATATTCTTAACAAAAAATATTAAGCTACTTATTTTTATGAATAAGGTTTTTTTATATTTGAAAGTTATGTATTACCTAATATATAATTATTTATGACACTCTTTAATAATGAATTAATCTTAATGTAATAAGTCTATTAAAACCGCACGTACAAGGCCATTATAATTCTCTTTATAAAATTACATTTTCGGCAGATAAACGTTGCCCGTTCCCGAATGAAAAATACGTACAATGCAAGAAGGATTGTCCATCAGACAGGTGCTCTTCAAGTACCGAATCCTGTATTCCTAGCGAGACCTGTAGTCCAGGATGTGTGTGTTCATCAGGATACCGGAGGAAGAGAAACGGGGAACCTTGCATACCATATTGCGAATGTCCGGAAATAAGGAATAGTGAAATATGTAGACGCAAAGTTGTTTAATATGCGGTTTTTTTCTCATAACTTTTCTATCGTATATTTTCCATTTTAGATTTTTGTTTTTAGTTAACCAATATTAAGCTTTTTAAAATTTATTCTAATTTGAATTCAACGTAAATTTTTTGTGTTAAATTTTAATAATAAAAGTTTTTAATTTAAGACTTGCTTTCAATTACTTCTCTTTTTAATTAAAAAATAGGTCAATTATGTTCTTGATTAGGTAAGTGTCGCGACTTATGGGAAACTATACTCTGTGCAAATTATACACACATACAACTATACCGGCCGCGTACTGCATAATAATATTGATATAAAATTGCCTGTGTTGTTGTATACCTACTAAAAATTCTGAGCGAAATTCCACAAAGATACACGTGTATCATATTAGTAACACTAGGTTTTTTATACCTATATAACATTTCTGCTATATAGGTGAACCTTGTTTATATTACAGTTAAACGAAAAGGATCAATTCACATCAAGCTCAAAAGGGTTTTCATTGAAACAGAATGACTACAAACACCTATTAGTTAAAAATAAATCTTTTAGATTGATTGATAATATTCGTGTTTAAAATAATTGTTTCTATTAAAATAACTTTTCACCTTGATTGATGTGGTTGAATCCTTTTTGCTCTACGTCCATATTTGATTTTAATTGTCTAACAATATATTGTAACTTGTTAGACTGTAACTATGAACCGACGGAACTAAAGTTTCTTGTTGAATTTGTAATTGAAGTTACGTTGAAGCAATCTGTTTTTCTGTTTAATTGTATGTGTATGTGAAATCCTGTATTAACTTTGTTAATGCAACAAATAAACAGATACAGGCGGTAACTATGTCCCTGATGGTAGTCTGGAAATCCCAAGATGTGTGCTCACCGAGCATAGGTACCTTGGCACCCATATTTCAGATGACTGAATGTTGTAAAAAAATAACACATTGAATATTTAAGGAAGCTGAATTAATAATGCGAGGTAGGTAGAACTGCATATTTATTTTTTAAGAAAGTCCAAACAAAACTTATTTAAACAGTGCATTCTCTCTGAATATACCATGGTATAGGCACAAGGAAACACTGCATAAGGCAACTTTACAAATGTAAATACAGCCTATATCAAACGTATGATTGATACAAAATAAAAGAAATCGACAATAAGGCTTGGTACTATACTAAAATATCAGAAAAAAAGCAGTCTAATAACAGTCAAATTCAAACAAATATTTAGGATTTTGTCATTATTATTTTCAGTCAGTTATTTTGTGTCCAAATTCTAGTCAGGATCTTATAGAATAAGCTATCAAAAAAACAAATGATTTAAAGATTGCAATCATCAACAAACTAATGTTCATCATTGGTAGTTGATGTTACCAAACTAAAAAAATTATATTTATAGTTCCTATAAGCTAATACATACAATGGTCATCATTGCTTCAGCTTAATAAAACTAAAATAACAAAGGTAAAAATAAATATAAACAGAAATACTACTCTATTAACGCAGTAATAGGATAGAAATTTCTTTAACTCCTTAAAACTAAATTTAGTTTGGAGGAGAATGTAATTACATTCTCCACATGGATGGAACAACTGGAACAGTTTGTCGGGGAAGAGTGTATACAGGCGCATTCACACAGTCATAAGGGCCAACACAGTTTGGCAGGATTGTAGGGTACACTGGCTGAAGAGTAGGATGCTCCATCAAATCTGCTCTCAACTTCTGTAAAAAAAAGTTTAATTAAGCAAATTCAAGCAGCATTATGGTTTAGAGAGAAACATAGGTTGAATGTGGCGTAACACACAAAGTATGTAACAGTGTTGCACACTAAAAAATGTCTAAAATTGTTGTAAAAACAGTCTAGCCTAATAGACAATCCATTATGCTATAATGGTCCTTTATGTTTAATTACAATTATACCAGATTGTAATCTGATTACAATTATACCAGAGTGGCAATCTACTCTGTGTGAATATTCAATCAGGCATTTTTACCATACATAGATACCATACATACAGAGAATAGTCATCCAACTAGCTGCCATATTAAATTCAACTAAAATTTTTGGCAGCACCCAAGGATTGATTAGTCTTCCTGTTCATACTACAAACAAATTTTCATAACTTTGTAATGAAAAAAAGTAAGTTTAACCAAATACCTTAATAGCATAGAGCGCAACTTGCGCAGCTTCAACATGGGCTTGCTGTACGGAATAACAAGCTCTGGTGATCAATGGTCCAATGGAATGTGAAGTGTGCAGAAGAGGCAAGCCAATTTGCGGGAGTTCTATTGTGCAGACCCACAGCTCTGTCCCTGTAGGGTCCACATACTTCTGGTATTTATAAACTGGTGGAGCCCACATATATCTGAAAACCAAATACAAGTTTTAGTTTTTTAAAAAAACCCTAATTAGCAAGAAAACTTTGATTGGCCTGTACTACTAGGAACTGACCTGAAACCAGTACACATTCACTTGCAGCCATAAATAGAACAAATAAGCATAAATGTCTACAATAGTTTAAGCATGTTATTCAATCGAATGAAAAATAAAATTTATAAAAATGAGGGTAGACAAAACAAATTACCTTCTGCACATTGAATCTAGCTTCGCTGGAGCCAAACTGTAGTTTTCTGATATTACACCAAAACCCATAGGTTTGCAGTCTACAGGGGAGTAACAAGACTCTCCTGCACAAACAGACCCAATTCCTTCATCTTCCTTTGGACTGATTTCATACTCCTTCTTGTCCAACTGCTGTTTGTAAAGCAACAATGTTTGAGTCAAGTCCGAATTGTTATTAAACTTCGCATTGCCCCTGGTTAGCTTTTGAATTCTATACAATTCACGATTAACAGGCTTTGCCCATCGTATCTCAATATTACTGCCGTCTATATCAGCATTCTGTAACTTAGCCATCGCAAGCTCGGCATGCTCCCTTTGATAAAAGTGGATGAAAGCATAGTCATAAATTTTTTTTACTCTTTCTATTTTGCTGCCTACTGCAGTCTCAAATATAGACTGAATAGTTTCAGGAGTGGTTCTGATTTGAAAGTTACGCGCATATAGTACCGTCACCTGCAATAGATGTATAAGCTCTGAAATTTGATATAGGTACCATCAAGCACAGGTGGCTTTCAACTTGTATAAACAAATGGCAGAGTTATGAACCCTTATGTTTATTGTAAAATGATATTTGCAGCATACGATGAGCCTTGTTTTATAGATTGGCTGGATAATATAGACAAATCCAAATATTGAAACTTTCATTTTACTTTGTAGATACGCTAGCATGAAAAAATATAGACGTACTTACCTTGCGCATGTCTTCGTCGTCAATTTCTGGCTCCGGTTCAGCCCAGTCGACCTGAACCTCTTGGTCCCAAAGCTTCACGCAGCCAGGTACCAACGCTCGCCTCGCCATAGCTGCCGCTCTGTGAGAAGTGAACTCCACGAACGCAAATCCACGATTCAATTTCTTATCGTAGCAGTTCTTGTGTAGAATCACATCCACAATTCCCGTAACTTTCTTAGATAATTCTTCTAGAACCTCTTCCTTGGTCTTCGTTTTGGGAATGCTGCCCACGAAAAGACGGCAGTTATCAACAGACTTCACTACGCCTATGGACCTTCGGGGTCTGATCTCCAGGCCGTTTAGCTGTCGCACGGCAGCAGATGCTTCATCTTTGGTAGAGTAGGTAACAAAAGCATACCCTCTGTTAGAGCCGGAGAAATCCATCATTAGCCGCATTTCATAGATCTTACCGACGCTGGAAAAGATTGGCACCAGCTCGTCTTCGAAGATCTCACGTGGCAGCTTTCCGACGAATACTTCGCAGCCTCTTTGGGGAGCGGGGCCAACCCAGTCTGTCGGGGGTCCGAATTTCCTCTGCCCATTATGCTGTACGATGGGATACCCGGTTTTCTTCATAAGCTCCAGCAATTTGTACGTCATCACAGTTGTAGCTTGCTCCGCCATATTTAAAAACCCTCCGAAATTTAAATCAACTAGATCTGCGTTATCAAATCACCAGCATCACACGATATTTGAAAAGCGAAGAAGCGACATTTCAAAGTGCCGGTGTCCTTTATACTCTTTGTCGGTGCCGACAAATATTCCGGCGGAAGTGACGTTGTACGAAAGTTTTTAAATAACACATTTTGGTACTTTTAAAATTTAAAAAGCATTGTATAAAAATTAAAATACATAAATTACCGAAATAATTTTAAGCACAGTGATGTAACTGATGTAACGCTGTTAATGATGTAACGTTAAATTAAATAATATTTATTTGATTAATAAGAAAAGTATCCGCAATCATTGATTGTTATGATCTTAACGGATGTCTCCGTTTATAATAATTATTAAAATTCCATCCAAATTTACGTCATGAAAATACAATATATATATATATTAATAGAAGTATTTTTAATGACATTAAAATTTTATCTTATTTTAAAAAAAACTTTCTACCTGCGGATACTTTTCTTATTAATCAAATCAGTCATCATTTGAAGTTAATCAATGTTATCAGTCCTAATATTGATAAATTTATTTATAACTATATAAAATATATTCAAATACATGATATATATAAATCTCAAAAAAATATATTATGACAAAGTTCTATCTAAGCTTTTGCTGGTAAATCATAGATGGCGTTGTACCATTATTGTGCAAGGAAGGGCCTATTCATAGGTTTTAGAAGCTGAAACTAACAATATATTAAACGGTGTTAAAGAAAATCTATCAGTTTTTAGTTTAATATGAATTTTTATAATAATTAAAACAAACAAGATCTTGAAATAAAAGTAAATAAAACGTTATATCGCTTTTAGTTCATATTAATTTGAATGTTTTATGGGAACAAAACAAAACTGAACAGATAACAAACATTCATCTGCCACATAAATGGTTATAACTAGGAGTCATACCAGGAACCCGTCGGTTTGCGAACAAGATTATCTCCAACTAGGTTACGGTTTTTATAGACACAGTAAACCTGAACAGTGAAGATAAAATAAAATAATATGTAAAAATGTTTCTAATACGTTTATTACATCACAGTTAATACAAGTCACATATTACAACTTTAATAAAGTTCACATAATTATATTTATTTAAACCATTTATAGATTAGGTAACAATATTCTTTTAACTACAATATATAAACATGTATGAATGTAGAAAAGAAATTAAGAGTTGCAGCTTATGCCGAACATAAGTGATAGGCAGAGTTAAGCAACAGACAAAATTTTCAGGAGCGCGTCCGTGCTTCAGAGGGCACGTTAAACCATCTAACGCTATTGTTATCCTCAGCTGGTAATCACTAACCCTTCAGGTGGCTTAAGCCTTCCGTCACTTCCGTTGCCATCCAGACATCAATAAGCATTGGAGCAGGACGGTGGAGTAGCTTCCTCAGTTAAGAGGAAAAATCAGTAATCCGGAGTGATATAAAAAGGTTGAAATAAATGAAAATGGTGAACGAGTATGTAAATTATCTAATGGATGAACATTTTTTTATAAAAATACTATTTATGTCGGTCGTCTCCTTCGTATCTCCCGTGTCACACACACAAATTTAACATGTCTGGTAAACAAAACATTGGCATCTACGTATATTTCAGATATCTTCTCGGCATAAAGTATTAAAATAATTTTAGGAAACTTCAGTCTGTAGTGCTTTATTGTAAAAGATGTGTATTAATATTGGCTGAATGAATTACATTCAAACCCGTAAAAAAAGAAAAAAATATTTTGATAACGAGGTGTGCAATCATATAAATTAATCATCTATTTATTAATAAAAAACAAGATAAATGTTTTTGCACTAATATTATCTAAAGACTTGTTTCTATTTATTTGTAACGGATAAACTCGAAAACTACTGAACTAAGTTTGAAAATTCTTTCGCCAATATTTACAACACAATGTAAGTGAAAACATATGCTTTATAATAACCCGAAAAATAAACAGGATTTCTCCTGGATTTTGAAAGTTTAAAAGCACTAGTAGAACATAAATACGGTCACTACAATCAGAAGGTCAATTAGTGAAATAAGTGGAAAAATATATCAGAACATGAATGAAGTAGTTAATGACTCAAACTTCTGACATCCAATGTTAATTTGTTTCAGTAATTTTTAACGCTTAAAAAAAGCAATATTAAATTTTGAATGAATAATAAAATAAAATATTTTTATATACAAACTGATATGGCTACTCTAACGCCATTGTGTCTTTTAATTGCACAAAATAACATAAAATCCAATAAATAATAAAATACATAATAAAGATTCTCGTTGAGATCGTAGTATTTTTAACAAAGTAAGAAAAAATACAAAATGTTTACAACATAAAACAGAAAACGATGGCTGAACGAAACAGACAATCAACACATTATATTTTTGTATATAAACATATATATATATATATATTATAAAAAAAGGTACAATCAAGAGCACATTCCAAAAATACAGTCTAAACATATATAATACGCGAGGCAAGATCATAACTATCCAAAATATACATTGTAAAGTGAAAATAACAAGAAAATTGGACGGAAAAAGCCCAAGCAATTGATAAATTTACCTAAATAGTATTCTTACAATCTAAATACACAGCAGGAAATAATTATACACAATTATAATCCTCAGATCAAAACCTTAACTTCAGATCACAAACTTAATAATAAAATTAAAGTTGCAGGCATAGCGTTTTGATTTTTGAGTCCAGAGACCAATGTCAAAAAATGCACACAAAGAATATAAAAATTTAAAACAAAAAAAATTATGTCATTTAAACGATATAGTCACATTATAAATGATATATTGTATAATTGGGCTTACGTTTTATTTGCACAATTAAACAATAAAATTGTCAATATAAAAAAAATCGTGTCAATTTTTTAAAATATTTTATACATCTCCCTATATCCAAAGAGAAATGTAAATCTCCTAGGTCCATATTGCCATATGGTCTGTAGCCTTATTATCATATCCTGTCTCTAAATTTTTTGCATAATCTCCTTTCTCTCTTTTACACGGATATCTCCATATCATCTCCGATCTCCTTATCTCTCTAGCATCTCCGATCTCTACATCTCCGAGTGTTCCATGGCCTTATTATCATACCCTCTCGCAGTGGTCACAGACGCGGCGTCAGTATCGAAGCTGGCATCGCTGTCCATCTCCACAACCCACGGTTGCTTCTCGGCGGAACAGAACAATCCGTACACGATCGCTCCAACCAAATATATCATACTTGATATGAAGAACACCAAACGCCATTGTTCTGCCGTCTGAAATACAACCATTATTTATGAATTTGAGGCTGAAAATAGCCATTAATTTTGGCATCGGAATTGAATTTTTTTTTAGTTTTTATAAATTTAGATTAAACATATAACATAATAACGCCATCTATTAATTGGTATCGGAACAGATATGTAAGGACTAAACCAATCGTTAGTTTTTAATAAATTGTGATCCAACACAGTAACACCATCTATTAGTTTGTATGGGAACTACATAGCAAAGTACTGATATAGTTAGACATTATACGAGAAGAGGATGATACTTAGTCCACGTTATTAATTAAAACAAAAGTAGTTCTTCCTTCAACAAACCTTATCTCTAGGAATTGTCTTCTACCCTACAACAACATAGGGATATTTGGGTTTCAACAGATGATGTAATAAGAACAAAATTCACAATAATCCATAAAATCCCCTCACCCCTTGAATGTTTCCGATATGATTTTTGATGTTTGAGGTGTTTTATGTCAAATTCGATTAAAAAATAATAACGGCCCTTTCACATAATCAGAAAGCGTGGGAATCTAATTTTTGCAAGCTTTTATTTAACTTGCAGTGTATGTTTGTATGTTAGTATATTTGTTTGTTACGGGTCAAATCTTGCAAGCTTAATTAGACC